>JAIUZE010037660.1:10449-54369 GCA_022085475.1 Heliosperma pusillum | reverse complement strand
ATCCGACCGAGATCCGAGATTCTGTTCGAGATTTTGGAAAGCTTTGCAAGAGGCCATGGGTAGTAAGTTGTTGATGAGTACTGCATTTCATGCCGCTACGGATGGTCAGACTGAGAGGACTATTCAGACTTTAGAAGAATTGCTTAGGGCTTGTGCTCTTGACTTTCAGTCTAGTTGGGAAAAGAGTTTACCGTTGGTGGAGTTTTCTTACAACAATAGCTATCATGCATCTATCAAGATGGCTCCATATGAAGCTCTTTATGGAAGGAAATGTCGGAGTCCTATTTGTTGGAATCAATTGAGTGACAATCGTGATTTAGGCCCCGATGTTCTTGTTGAAACCAATGATAATGTGAAGGTCATTCGTGATAGAATGAAAGCCGCTCAAGACCGTCAAAAGTCTTATGCCGATATCCGAAGAAGGCCTTTAGAATTTGAAGTTGGGGATAAAGTGTTCTTGAAAGTATCTCCAATGAAGGGTGTTAAACGGTTTGGTGTTATGGGTAAATTGAGCCCGAAATACATTGGACCCTTTGATATTGTAAAGAGGATTGGTGCCGTTGCTTATAAGTTGGATTTGCCCCCGAATTTGGCTAAGGTTCATAATGTATTCCATGTTTCTCAATTGAGAAAGTATGTTAGTGATCCAAGCCATGTCTTTCAAGTTGAAATGCCCGAGCTTGAACCGAATCTATCCTTTGAAGAGAAGCCGATTCGTATCCTAGATTGCAAGGATAAGAAGTTGAGAAGTAAGGTGGTTCCTTTGGTGAAAATTTTGTGGAGGTGTGCTAATGTCGAAGAAGAGACTTGGGAAACTGAAGCTTCTATGCGTAGTAAATATCCGAGTCTATTCGAGTAAGGTATATTTTCTTTCCCTCAAGTTTCGAGGGAGAAACTTTTTAAAAGGTGGGGTGATTGTAACACCCGGAAATGTACCCTATTTTTATAATGAAAATATTTTACGGATGCTTTTCAGTGAATTTAAGTTTTAATTTAGAATTTATTATTTCGAGTCGAATTTAGAATTTCCGAGTTCGTATTTGGAATTTCCGCGAGATTTCATGTGAATCACGTCTTAAGGCGACTTTGACTTTTGTTGACTTTTTCTCATACACAACTCATACTCCCTCCTTAACCTATTTTTCATTCATTCAACATAACACTTACTTATTCCTTAAGAAATCTCAAACTCTTGCCTCCATTTTGATCCATTCTTATAATCATCGTATCTCATTCGTTTCTTGCTTAAATTCGCGTAAGTTCGCCTCATTCTTCCCCTCTTATCTTCCTCTATCTGTATTGATAATAAAATTACCGTCTTTCTCGCTTTTCAAACTTTCCGTCTTTCTCAAGGTGAAGTAAATTCATCTTTTATGATCTATTTGTAGGTGGTGACCTCCAAGATCCCGACAAAGACTATTTCCTAATTGAATATGAGCTTGACGTGTAGTGAAGACGCATAAAGGTAACGGTGTAGGGTTACTCGATATCATTTACGTGTTTTACATGCTTTATATGTTAGAATTCGTATTTAGAATACGATTAGAAAGCTTAGGATTTATGTTATTGATAATAGTTGTTGTTAGTTGATGAATGTTGATGATGTATATTGATTGTTGATAATTATTAGAAGTTATATATGAAAATTGAAATGATTTGAGCAAGTGAAGAAGGCTCTCGGGTGAACTGGGGTTCCCAGCCGGGTGACCGGCCGCCGGTCTGCCCACCGGCTGGGAACACATCAGTAGGAACTTTGGAATTTTGGAATTTTTGTATAGAGGTGTTCCTGGCCGGGTGCCCGGCCGCCGGCCCCCTGACCGGCCTGGAACACATGCCCTGTTTTTGGTGATTTTTGGATTTTGGCTTGATGCGCGAGCCGGGGTACCGGCCGCCGGTCCACTGACCGACCGGCACTACGGCTGTATATTTTTCCTATGATTCCTAAAACTCATAATTTATAATAGTTCGCATGATTCGTTTATCGTATAATTTTACGTAGTGACTTATAATATTAATGTTTTGAGTATATGATATTTCTTTCGCTTGTATCACATGTTTTGTGACGGTTTTTGGTATGTCCTACTTTGAGTCGGTTTTTACAAATGATACGGTTTGAGCACTATTTTGTCTTGTGCTTTGTGCTCTCATTCCCTTGGCTACCTCCACGTTCGTAAGGCTGGAATGTCGGAACGGGGAGGTATCCTACTGCTTAATTGCATGTGTAGTGGGCATACGACGACGTTGTTGGGAGTTGAACGCATTGCGTTGATCGACCCGGCCGTCAAATGTTGTGTACTTGCGAGGTGGTGTTATTTGCATGTAGCGTACCGCTTGTTATGAGGCTTGAGCTCTTTTCCGCCTCTTTCGTGAGTTGATCTACCGAATTTGGGGTACTCGGCGTCTATGATTGACCGAGTCTTGGATGCGAAACGTTTATCGCATGTCGAACCGGAAAATGTGATTTCGGGATTCTGGCCAGATTTAGACTAGGACCGGGTATTTATTATCGTCGTTCTACCAGGAGGAAATTAGTCTACATATACGAAATGTTGATCGTGTATGGTTCAGGGAAATGTTTATCCCGTGGATGCCGGTTAATCATACTTGCCATGTACACGGTGCTAGTGCGTTTCATTTACCGTGAGAGATGTCGTCTTTGTGTCATCGTTCTTGAATGCGTGATTTCATGACTTATTATTCATGGTCATTGCGTGATTGGGCATCGTCTAATGTATTGGTATGTTTGAATGGATGATAATATGATGAATTTATTGTGATCATCGCATGACTTGGCATGGTTGTTTGTCGAGTCTCAATCTTATCAAACTTATACCGCTAACGGTGAGATGCAAGCCCTAGTGAGCGTATTCGGTTGCCTAAGAGTGTCTTCCCCGAGTCTTTGTATAACATGGTGGATTCAGATTTGTATTCCTTATGCTCTTATCTTTATCGTATCTCACATGTATATCTATATGTATGCATGCTCTACTTTTGTATTTCCTTCTATGTACGTTTAATGTGATATGGCTGGGAGAACCCGGAGTTACTCCCCACTGATTGTGGCGTTCATGTTTTTCATGGATGAACAGGTTGCTTGCATGGATGGCTTTTTGCTTATGCTATTTTGGGTTCGGGTGTGAGCTAGCGGGCGTTGTCCCTGGAAGTTTCACCTCTAGACGATTTTAGCTAGTTTGCTAAACACTTGTTCTTTGCTAATATTTTGAGAGACTCCGTCTCTTTGTTGTATTTCGTACTTAGTTTGTAATATTTTGACACTCCTCGTATTATCTATCTTGCATGTATAAAAGTTTTTAAAATACCGTATTTCCGCAAATTAATTCACATGCTTGTATGTTTTATATTTCCGCATTCGCGAGGGTTGTCACACCATTGGCTTGTCCCTTGCCCCCATTGCTGATTATTGTCTTGCCCTGTCCCTCAGCTCCTGCTGCATCCTCCCCTGGTTGAACTGGGCTTGTCCTCAAGCCTGTAGCCTCCTTGGAGTGTAAACTACTAAGGTTCACAAGTTTTAAGTGATTTGATTAGCTTGACTCAAACTGAAAACAATATCAAGTAACAAGGGATGTTGTTTTAGAGATTGTGAGTTGTTTAACTGAAAGATTCAAGGGATATGACTTGGATACAATCCTCTACAGCAAAGCACAAGAGAAAAAGGATTCAAGACTGGTTTTAGAGACAGTTTCAAGTGTTACAGCAAAGCACAAACACCCTAAACTAACCTCAACAGCAAGTAAGTTAAACCACAGCAAAGCACAGGTATAACTTGACTCACAATACAAGGCACTGATCAAACACCTTGGAGATGTATCAGGCTTGTTTCAAACTACAGCTCTTAGCACAAGTTTGATAACATTGAGTGATTTCTCAAAGTTTAATTCATTCATTCATAAAAGTCTGCTCAAACAAACATACAAGACCTCTTTATATAGAGGGGCTGATAACTTGTGAGCCATTGGATGCACAGATCATCCAAGGGCCAACTTAGGATTCAAACTACTACTACTGACACTAATTAAGAGCCTCATAATAGGACGAGCTCAACAACTATAAAGAACAGACACAAGACACAAAAAACAGACTGAACAAAAAGCAAATAAAGCAGTTTTGGAGTTTTCCTGAAATGGAAATCTGTTGTTCTTGTTGCCTTGTTGCTTTGCCTGGATGTGTTGCTGCTCCTTGGGACTCCCTACTCTATTTAGAACATAGATAAGACCTGCCTTGGACGAGGACAAGTTGACTTAAACAAAAGGAAACCACAAACTGCCTTGTACTTTCTCTGTTTTTTTATGGGTTTGCTGGACTCTAACTTGGGGTGTCTGTTTCATGGGTTTTTACTAGACTTCAAAAGGATTTGCCCTGGACAAACTTGTAGCTTAGTGGATTGGCTTGATGGTAGGCCATGGTGGGGGTGGTTGGGATGCTCTGGTGTACCTCCTAGATACAGAGTTTGTGAATTGGTCTGTCTGTGCCTGAAGGTTTTTTTGTCTGTCTTGTGTGGGTAATGTGGGTTGTATTGGGGCTTGGCATGGGTTGTTGAGTCTTGGAATGTCTTCTTCATTGGGGTAGCTTGGCTTGGGTTGTTCTTGACTTGTCATAACTTGTTGTTTAGACCTTGTAACTCGAGCTTCCATCTGAGGGGTCAAGCTTGTCTTGTATGTGGTCTGATCATCAAGACCCCTTGGGTGAGCTCCTGCTGCACTCCTCATGCTCAGAATCCCCATAGTATGGACTGAGATCCCCTACATTGAAAGTACCATGAACCCCATAGTCTCCAGGTAGATCAACCTTGTAAGCATTTGGACCAACACTTTCTATGATTTCAAATGGACCATCAGCTCTAGGCATGAGCTTGTTCTTCCTCCTAGCTGGGAACCTTTCCTTTCTTAAGTGAATCCACACCAGATCCCCTGGCATTAACTCCTTCCTTGACTTAGGAGTCTTGGACTATTTCTTGTACCTTTCATTTGCCTTTTCTATCTGTTTCCTGACTGCCTCATGTAACTTCACCATTTGCTCAGCCCTCTTCTTTGCATCAAAGTTCACCTCCTCCCTTGGTATGTTAGCTAACTCTAGGGGCATAAGTGGATTAACCCCATAGATAACTTCAAATGGGCTGTGACCTGTTGCAGATGAGGGTGCCCTGTTGAAGGCAAACTCAGCATGAGCTAGCTTCAGGTCCAGGTCCTTCAAAGATTTGATGACCAGGCACCTCAGGATCCTCCCTAGTGTTTTGTTTGTGACCTCAGTTTGGCCATCAGTCTGAGGGTGGTGGGAAGTATTGAACAATAGCCTTGTCTTCAAGAGCCTCCACAGGGTTTTCCAAAAGTAACTCATGAATTTAGTATCCCTGTCTGAGATTATTGACTTTGGAATCCCATGCAGCCTCACAATCTCCGTTAAGTAGAGCTCAGCAACACTTGCAGCATCCTCAGTCTTCTTGCAAGCTACAAAGTGAGCCATCTTACTAAACCTGTCAACAACAACCATTACAGAATCCTTACTTCTTTGTGTTCTGGGTAGTGCAACAATAAAGTCCATGCTCACATCCTCCTAAGGTTTACTTGGTACTGGCAGTGGAGTGTATGGCCCAGCCTGGAAAGAACTCTTGGCTTGCTGGCATGTTGAGCACCTCCTGAGGACAATCCGAACATCCCCCATCATCCTTGGCGAATAGAACTGGTCCTGCAGTATATCAAGTGTCTTTTGAACCCCAAAGTGTCCCCCTAGGCCTCCTGAGTGCACCTCCTTGATGAGTAGATCCCTGTAAGAACCCCTTGGAATGCATAGCTTGTTTCCTTGGAACATGAACCCTCTCTGCAGCATGTACTTGCTCCCCTGAGCCCTCCCTCTTTCAGTCTGTGTGATCCATTCTTCAGCAAAGTCAGGGTCCTCCTTATACAACTCTTTCAGAAATTCAAACCCCAATACCCTCTGCTCCATGACTTCTATTAGAGAGTGTCTCCTTGATAAGGCATCTGCCACAACATTTTGCTTCCCTTCCTTATTCTTACTAGAGAATGTGAAAGATTGTAGAAACTCCACCCACTTGGCATGCCTGTGATTTAGCTTGTGCTGGCCACTGATGTATTTCAATGCCTCATGATCTGAATGTAGGACAAAGGGCTTTGGCTTCAAGTAGTGCCCCCAATGCATGAGTGCCCTGATGATGGCATAGAATTCCTTGTCATAAGTAGAGTACTTGAGCTTTGCCCCATTCAGTTTTTCACTGAAATAAGAAACTGGCTTCTGACCCTGGATCAACACTGCCCCAATCCCAACCCCACTAGCATTACACTCCACCTCAAACAGCTTATCAAAATCAGGTAACTTAAGGATTGGAGTTTCACACATCAACCTTTTAATTCTTTCAAAGGACTGTTGGGCATCCTCAGTCCACTGGAACTCCCCCTTCTTCAAGCATTCAGTGATGGGTGCAACAACTGAGCTGAAGTTCTTGATAAACCTTCTATAGAATGAAGCCAACCCATGGAACCCCCTCACCTCAGTGATGGTTTTAGGTGTAGGCCATGTTTGTATAGCTGCAACCTTCTCTTGGTCAACTGATATACCTCTCCTTGACACAATGTATCCTAGAAATGCAACCTCCTCAACCATGAAGGTACACTTCTCTAGCTTCCCATACAACTTTTGCTCCTTCAAGATCCCAAATATTGTTTCAAGATGCCTGAGATGCTCCCCTCTGCTGCCACTATACACTAGGATGTCATCAAAGTAAACCACAGCAAACCTGCCCAAGCAAGGCCTCAACACTTCTGTCATAAGCCTCATGAAGGTGCTTGGTGCATAGGACATCCCAAAAGGCATCACAAGCCACTCATACATACCATGTTTTGTTTTAAATGCAGTCTTCCATTCATCTCCCTCTCTGAGTCTCACCTGATGGTACCCCTGCCTTAGATCTATCTTAGAAAAGATCTGAGCTCCACTCAGCTCATCAAGCATGTCATCTAAGCTTGGAATGGGGAACCTGTACTTGACTGTGATGTTGTTGATTGCTCTACTGTCAGTGCACATCCTCCAGGTGCCATCCTTCTGAGGCACTAAAAGAGCAGGTACAGCACAAGGGCTTAGGGATTCCCTTATAAACCCCTTGCTCATAAGTTCCTCAATCTGTTTTTGCAACTCCTTGGTGACAGTTGGATCACTTCTGTAGGCTGGCCTGTTTGGCAGCACAGAACCTGGGACTAAATCTTTGTGGTGCTCAATCCCTCTTAGGGGTGGTAGTCCATCTGACAACTCCCTTGGAAAGACCTCCTTGTACCTCAAGATCAAAGGCTCAACCTCTGCTGGCATTTTGGAGCCTTCCCCTTCTGCAACTTCCTCAGATAGCAAGATGATCACAGGTTGTTCTTGCTTCATTTCCTTAATCATGGCTTCCTCTGATAAGAATAGTACTCCATTGACCTCCTCTGGCATATTGGGACTCCCATAACTCCTCTGGTTGGGTGGTAGAGGTGTCAAGGTTACCTTCCTTCCTCCATGCCTGAAGCTATAAGTGTTATCCCTTCCCTGGTGAGTTGTGTTCCTGTCAAACTCCCAAGGCCTCCCTAGCAGTAGATGGCAGACATCCATTGACACTACATCACATAATACCTCATCCTTGTATACTTTCCCAATAGAGAATGGGACTAAGCATTTCCTATCAATCCTCACCTCAGCCCCTTTGTTAAGCCATCTCAGTTTGTAGGGGTCTGGATGTTCTTGAGTAACTAGGCTTAGCTTGTTCACTAGGGTAATGGAAGCCACATTAGTACAACTCCCTCCATCAATTATCAAGTTACAGACCCTCTCTTGAATGGTGCATCTACTCCTGAATATCAAAGACCTCTGGTCATCCTCCAGTGGGGCATGTTGGGAGTGCATGACCCTCCATAGGACCAAGTTATGGCCTGTATCAGGGTGAGCCATGACCAAGTCCTGCATTGGCTCTTCCTCAGCTGTCACCTTCTCTAACACCATACTGTCATCAACCTCATACTCAACCAGTCCCTCCTTCTCCCACTCTTCTACCTCCATAAGTGTCATGGTCCTCTTAGAAGAACAGTCCTTCCTAAAGTGGCCATAGCCCTGACACTGGAAACATCTGATCTTGTTCTCAGTTGGGGTGGGGTTAGGCTTAGAGATCACAACTCCTTTTCCTTTGTCTTTGGTTGATTGAGTGGTTGTCTTAGGGGCTTCCCCCATTCTAACACCACTGTAAGGTTTGTACACAGGTCTGGTAGTAGGTTTAGACACAGTTGGTTTGGTCTTGCCCATCTTCTCAACCCTCAATGCTAGGTTGACAACATCATCATAGGACCATAGGGGTTGCATTCTGACCCTAGCAGCAATGCTCCTATCTAGACCCTCTAAGAATCTGGCAATCCTTTGTTCAGGTTTCTCATTGACCTCACACTGGAGAGTCAATTGTTCAAAATCCCTTAGGTATGCTTCTACAGGTCTCTCCTCTTGTTTCAATTTTGATAGTTTGATGAACAGGTCTTGGGTGTAGTCTTTGGTTACAAACTTACTCAGCATTTTCTTTTTAAGTTTTGACCAAGACCTAAGGGGTTCTTTACCTTCCTTAATCCTTTGGTGTTTCAAATTATCAAACCATAAGGATGCATACCCTTTATGTCTTAACACAACAACCTTAAATGACTTAACATCAGTGTAACCTTCATATTCAAACATTTTTTTAACATCCCTAATCCATTCTAGTAGGTCATCAAGATTCAAACTACCATAGAATTCAGGAATTTCTACCTTGAGATGCTTGTCAGTGTGATCTGGAAGTTCCTCACAAGTTCTGTTGCTTTCTCCTAAGTCTGACCCTTCTTCCTCCTGCAGGGGCTGTCCTCTTCCCATGCCCATATGGCCACGACCTTTGCCTCTGCCTCTAGGGGGTGGTCTTCCTCTCAGTGGGTGTGTGATGTTCTCCATGACAGTGTTCAAGGCAGCCAGCACTACATTGACAGTGCCTGCTAACTAATCCACCTTGCCTTCAATACATGCAAGCCTCTCTTCACTCATTGGGTTATTTTTTTGTATTTTTGTTGTAGTTAGGGTAATAATGACCTCAAAACCAAAGCTCTAATACCAGAATTGCAGTGATATTGTAGGGGTATGTGTGGATTTAGACACAAGATGACCTTCAGACTCAAACTAGACACATGGGTATGGATGTTCCCCAATTCCCACAGTTTAACACAAGAAATTGAACAACAAACTAGACTGACTAAGCCTCCTTACCACAGCCTAGCACAAGTAAGAAACCTTAAGCCAAACAACAAGTAAAACAGCCCACAGTCTAAGCACAGGGATGTTCAACTTGCCACAAACTTTGATCAACACCCACAGCCTAGCACAGGATATTATCAGGCCTGCCTCTCAACTACAGCAATGCACAAGTTGAAAAGATTTTGGAAATGAGAAGAATTCTCAGATTTTCATTCAAACATAAACTGTCTTTTACAAAAGAGCAAGGGTCCTTATATATGCCTCAATGCTTGATCTAATACAACCCTAGAATATCATCTAAGGGCCAGGATTAACTTACAGAAACATGACAAACTACTGGCTACAAATACAGACTGGAAATATAAAAGGAAAACTAGTAAAACAGACAAAAGTGCAGACTTATGACAGTGACATGCTTCAGGTTGTGTTTGGTGCTTGGTGTTGGCTTGGAGCTTGTGGATGAAGCTCATGAATGCTCCTTGACCTTCTTCTGCAGTATTTATAAGAGTAGGGAAGACAAGGAAATACTTTTGGAGATAGTCTATCAGTGTTTAACTAGAAATGGAAAGTTTGCTTTATGATTTATGCTTTTCTGGTAGGCTGTTTTGATTTTGATTTTTAGGGTAGTTGTGTTGTGATATGGGACTGGTTCCCTTGGACTTTTTTGGACCTAGGTGGGTAAGGTTTTAGCTGGGCTTGGTGGTAGCTGGTGGTTCACGGTGTGGTGGAAGTTGTGCCTCCCCCAAGTGGCTCCTGTTGGCTGTTTTTGTGGGTTTGTGTTTTGGTGTTAGTGGGTTTGTCTTTGGCTGGCTTGGCTCGTGTCTTGGCTCGTGTAATGGCTATCATGGACCTTCATCTTGGCTTTGTCTTGGCTAGCATTCTTTTGTTTGAAAATCACCCCCTGGCTACCCAACCCCTGCCCCTTGACTGACCCCTGGATACCAACATAGAACCCCCCTTGGCTATCAGTGCTCATCTCTTGATCCCCATTGGCTTGTCCCTGGCCCCCATTGCTGATTATTGTCTTGCCCTGCCCCTCAACTCCTGCTGCAAATGTAGACTATGTTTTTCGGCCTGCTTCGGTCCACCATATAGACTTCCAGGTGCGCGGGGAGGAAGGAAGTTAGAGAGTTACGGGCTTTTACGGGTGACCTAATGTGGCTGATCAATATCTCTCATGGGAACTACTAAGAGAGCTAGGATCACAGTATGATGAGCCGTGGGTCTACATTGGGGATTTTAACGAGATTCTTTTTGGAACGGAGATGAAAGGTAGGTCTAGCCCGCAATGGAAGATGAGAAATTTATGGGACGCAGTTAATGACAGCGAGGTCCGGGATGTAGGTTTCGAGGGGTACAAATTTACTTATGATAATGGGCAGGAAGAGGAGAATAATCGTCAGAGTAGGTATTGATCGGGCTATGTGTAATGATGCATGCGCTGATCTCTTTCCGAGTGCAAATTTGTTTCATTTGGCTCGCGAATGGTCCGTTCATGCACCCATTTACTACGTATGGACATAGCGGTGGCTGATAGGATTCGGAAAAGGCTTTTTCGTTTTGACCAAATATGGATAGGAGAAAAAGGCTCTGAGGACACGGTGAGGGATGCGTGGGGTTGTAGTGAGGATGACCAGGTCGTTATACTTGCGCGATGTGCGAAACAGTTGCAGAAGTGGAAAAGGGTAATGATGAGTTGGTTTTGTCGTCAATTCACACATCAAAAATAAACCCGATATAAGTAGTATATAGGGGTCGAATCCACGAGGATGGAGGGGTCAACTACAAGTTTGATCACGTCCTATTTTAGCCTAACAAGAGTTGGATGAGAAGATTAACTATGAATTACTAAATGCAAGAAATTGCTAAAATGATATGGTAAAAACAATTTATGGAAAACTAAGGTAAAGGGGTCACCTTAGGGGGATCAATGGGTTAGTCAAGTAATTAGCAAGTGGGTAATAAGTTTGAGTAGAACTAATTGCTAATGTCTCAACAATTAATAATCTTCAACAAAGCTATCGCATTTGTCTCAAATTACTCATATAAACACTAGTCTAATCATCTCTACCACCGTCGGTTAAGAGATAATCAAACAATACTTGATAAAGTGTGTAACTTTCGTTTACACAATTCATCAAACACCTAGTGTGCATATGGGTAATACTCTAATTATCACAACAAGTCTACTATTCATTCAACCAATTATCCCACATAATCCTCCCTTAGGCTCCCCCTAAACCCTAGAGGGAAGCTACTCACTCATGTTGAAGGAAATCAAACAACTAAACAATAAGTATAAGGAGATGAACATCATACTTTGGAAATGAATAATTCTAACAATCAAATGACAAATAATGAACTTGAAATGAAATAAATTGCATAAACAACTAAAAGATGAGAAATTTATACCAACAATACTTGTATTAATGAATAGGGAGAATGTCTTCACCCAAAATCTTCAATACAAACCCAAGACTATGATACTTCTACTAAGAGAGACTAGATCTACTAACTTGAATTGAGAAACTAAACTTAATTAAGGAGCGATTAAGAGAGTAATTAGTGAGTATTAGAGATTACAAAATTTCTAGGGTTTTGTGCTAAGAGTTTATAAAAGCTGCTTACAAAAATTAGGGGGAGGGTATATATAGGTATCTCAAAATTTAAGAAAGAAATTAGAAGAGGATGGTGAAAATGCGGTGCTGTGTTCCCGGCCGGGTGCCCAGCCGCCGGCCCTCTGACCGGCCTGGAACACATCAGACCCTTCCTTCTCTTCTTCTCCAAAAAATAATCTAAGTATGAGAAAGGGGGTCCCAGCCGGGTGCCCGGCCGCCGGCCACCGACCGGCCTGAAGCACGCCAAAATTCTCGAATGTTGTCTGATGTTGCGCACGCCGGGTGGTAGGCCGGCCGCCGGGTGCCCGGCCGGCGCTACCTGGCCTATTTCTTCTCCCTCTCTTTTTCCTTTCTTTGTGGGGGTTGTGGTCCGAGTCGGGTGGCCGGCCGCCGGTCGGCAGACCGGCTTGCGCCACCTGTTAGCTCTCTCCTCATTTCTTCTTCTCAATTCCAAATCCCGACTCATGCAAGGCCTTTATGCACCGATTTCTTCGTTTCCGCCTTAATTCCTGCAAATTGAGACCGACATTCATAGCACGGGAAATCGGGAAGCAAAATGCAATTAAGGGCACGCAAATCCGTGTAAACGGGCCAAAATGGGGACGAAAACGAGAGGAAAAATGTGACTAATTAAATGCTTATCAAAATTCCCCACACTTAAGACTTACTCGTCCTCGAGTAGGTAAACAAGACTCGAGTCCTATATGTACCCTTATTCAATCACTACACTAATACTAAAGCTACTACCTAAACTACTAATAATATCCGATGGTAGGCAATTAACGGGCCTCCTCCGTCCCTTCAACTCACAACGAGATACTCATGAGGTAGAGTACCTCCTTGCAAGGCAAGTAAGGGCTTGCACAAAATCGCGATACATCCAAATGATAAGCACGTAAGACCATGACAAGAATGCATCTAACAAAAGAAAAATCACACGCCTCATCCATGTGACGAAAGTATCTATGAGGAAAACCGTCTAAATAAATGCATGATCCTTATAAGCCACTAGTGTCATAAAGCATGGAAAAGTGTTCGCCACCTAGCGGTGCAAGTCTAATGAGAATTTTGAGCTCCGTCTACTATTTGCTTGGTCAAAAGTGATAAAATGGAAGATGGAAATGAAATCCTCGTGACGTTATTAAGCACAATAGCATATGGAATTCACGTTTCTCGAATAAATGAAACACAAGGGTCGTCCCGTCTCACTATGCAACTCACGGGTAAATGATCCAAGAAAGGTTAAAGGAAAAGGATATTTGAGTCTTATTGCCTGCAAAATTTTCATTTGAGCACTTCATTTTCTCTCTTTTGGAGTTGCATTCTTGATTTGCAATTATTGGCATGATAGCACACGGTTTCCGTCAAGGACACGCTGTCGGAACCAACAATAGGGGTATCCCCACCGTAGTGGCGTCGAAAGGTACCCTAGATCAGGGTCCACTAGAATCCCTAGAAGTTCCGTTTTGCGTTTCCTTGTCGAAAACAAGAAAACATGAAATTTGACTCAAAATTTATAGCTAGTTTGATTTGTTTCCTTTGTTGAGTAAAAGTGGAAGAACAATGAATCAAGGTTGGTTGCATAGTAAGACGGTCACCTAAGAATTCTTTCAACTAACGGAATATTCACATCAATTGAGGTTGTCGAGGTGGAATAAGCGCAAACTCGTGACTCGGCATTAGTAGACGGGTCAAAACTCACTAGAAATGCACAACCTAGGGCGTCTAAAATTCCACGATTAAGATGAACACTTTATGAATAAAAAAGTAGCTAAAAGGGACTATGCACATTCAACAAGTTTTCCAAAAAGACAATTATAAAATCATTTTTCTAAATGCAACTATATGCCATGATGCAATCTAGCATATATACAACCTAAATGCACATGCTCTAACCGACTATATGACTCACAAGCTAATGCTATCTCCTAACAACACACAAGTGGCACACACGCCAATCAACAAAATTCACAACATCGTCATCAACACATCCCGTTCTCAAGTAAGAAGAAAAAGAGATAAGGGAGAAGAGAATAGGAAAGATCTCACCAAAGCATCTTCATTTTTCCTTTTTCGTGCCTCTTATGATGTGGGGCGCACCTATGGATGGAGATAAGAGGAAACATACGGCAATATATACAAAATAAACTATATACAAACTAATTTAAACATATTTTTTGGAAAATTTTCAAATTTTTCGATTTTTAGGCATTTTTCGACTTTTTTTTTTTTTTTTAAATATCAACGATATATACAAAAAACATAAAATCCTCCCCACACTTAAGTCTTACTCGTCCTCGAGTAAGTGACTCAATTATGAAAAGAGGGAAAAAAAGAAAAATAAAACAAGTTTTTGGCGCTTTTTGTTTTTGGGAATTCCCTCCCAACACTTAGGTATTTACATGGTGTGAGGGGTGAATTCAAAACAAATAACATGTTTTTGGTATTTTCGAAAGTTTTCAATTTTTTTTGTGTTTTCGAATAAAATGCAAATGCATGATTCTAGTCTAAATGCTCAGAAGAAATACAATGCAAACTACACTATATGGATGCAAGACTTAACATGTGACGATATTTAACAAAATTAAATTCTAATGCAAGCCTAAATGAATGCAACTAAATGGATAACTAAACTAGGATATATTACAAGTATCTAAATGCATACAAAAATATAAATATGATGAAGATTTGGATTTAAGGGATCATACTCATGGGTGTCCCGTCTCAGGAGAATCCACTAAAATCAGTGGGTGTAGCATTAATATGGCCGCTTCTGGCCGCCGCATTAGACTCATCTACACCCCCGGCTCCCGAACCTGAGCCGGTACCATCCAATATCTCGAAACTAGGACCCATCCTATCGAACCACTCGGCATTTTGGGCCGCTATCTCGGGATCCGTCTCCTCATCATCAACTGCCGGTTGAGCAAAGACCGGCGATGAATAGTAATCATGATGGACATTGAAGTCGCCAAACACCCTCGAACCCTGATCATACCCACCCTCGGGCCACATGAAATAAGATGGATGCGGGTAAGTGGGCTCCCTATACCCCTCCCTACACCAATTATCATAGGAAGGGTATTGGCCAAGTGCGAAGTCATAGTACATCCGATCCATCCTTTGGGACAAAATCGCTCTCTCGCTAGCTTCCTCCTCTCTCTCTTTAGCTGCCGTCTCTCTATCTCTAGCCGCCGCCTCAGAGGCCAAAGTCATATAGGCCATGAACTTAATCAAAGAAGGATCTAAAGGCGGGTATCTAGGAGTGGTGATGGGGGTAGTGGGATCTCGCCTAAAAGCGGTGATGGGAGCTAATTGGTCTTGAGGGTTCTCTGCTTGAGGATTCTCTTCCTCTAAGGGGAGGAGATAATGCTCACTATCAGAAACAACTCTCATAGCATCACTGTTTGGGAGGGGAATGGAGTTGCTCCCTCGGACCCTCCAATATAATTTCCCGCCTTCAACGCGCCTCACAACCCACTCAAGCTTTGATGTTATATACTCCTCCGTCAATAAAGAACTCCCCTTCAAACACTTCAATTTCCTCTCATCAAATGCATTCTTGCAAAGAGCATTGGCTATCTTTGTAAAAATTCCCCCAATGTGAATCCCGTTATGGCTAAAAGGATCATTAGACAATTTCTGGAAATGAAGAGCAACGTGGTGACCAATGTTTACCTCAAATTTATTCGGCTTTTGAAACAAGTAAGCCGCTAAAATAGAGAGCTCATCGGCCCGGAAGTTGTGACACTCTTCCCTCCCAAACAAGGTCCAACCCATGAATCTATGCCAAATCCGAATAGGAGCGTTGTGGCAAGCATTTGCCGGTTTCTTAGCCCCCTTCTCAAATCCCATCCCCGAAATTGCGGTCCACACATCATTCAAGTTAAAATCCTCCGGGACCTTGTAAGTTTTGTGAAACTTGACACCCAAAACCTTACAAAACTTCTCCAAAGAGATGGTAAAAGCAACATTAAGAAGTTGGAAAGTAACAAACTTGACCATGCCTGTATTACGGTCCTTATCATGACTAAACATACTCAAACATTCCCATGTAAGACGGGGGTAAGTGCGAAAGTGCTGGCCGTAAAGCTCCCCCATCTCTAAACCTTTAAAGAGTTCTAAGGTCACGGTATCAAGGCCAAAATTTCTCATAGAATTCCTACAAATGAATAGGGAATGGGGAAGGTGACGGCGTTTAAAACATTGGAACTTACCTCTTGCAATCTCACTATTGAAGATAACATCCGGAAAGTCGTCATCCAGACCCATTCCCTCAGTCACTTGTTGAAGTCTTGCTTCTAATTCCGCCTCAAGTTGAGCCCTAGTCCTCTTTCTAGGTTGTTGTTGAGCCATGGTGAATTTGAGCAAAAATCAATTCAAATTGGGGAAAATTTGAGAAAAAATTGAGGGTTTTGATTGAGGGGAAGATTTTGTGGAGTGTAGTGGCTTGTTAGTGAGGTTTAATGGAGGCTTAGTGGAGTTTGTGGTGATTTTTGTGGAGTTTATGTGGGTTTTATTGAAGGAAGAAGGAGAAAGAAAGAAGAAAAATTAAAGAAGAATGAAGAGTGAAGAGCCGTCGGGCGTGTTAACTCACTGATGTGTTCTGGGTCGGGCTAGGCACCGGCCGCCGGGTGCCCGGCCTATAACACAAGAGGGAAATTTTTCGATTTCTTTGCTTTCAAATTTTTTTCAATGATCAGGTGCTCCCAGCCGGTCTGGGCACCGGCCGCCGGGTGCCCGGCCAGGAACACAGACCAAGATTAGTTTACCTTTAACGTTTCCAACACTGATGTGCTCCAGGCCGGTCGGCACACCGGCCGCCGGCTGCCCGGCCAGGAACACAACTCAAAATTTTCAAATTCAACTTCCTCAATGATTATGTGCTCCAGGCCGGTCGGCACACCGGCCGCCGGCTGGCCGGCCTAGAGCACCTGCTCTACTTTTCTTCACTTTGCAAATTTTTGCTTCTGGAGTGCTCTGGGTCGGTCAGGGCACCGGCTGCCGGGTACCCGGCCTGGAGCACTCTTCCCTTATTCTCCTCGCCTTATTCTCCTAAGTCACCAACAACCTCGACTCAATCAACACTTCCCAACGACACGGTTTCAAACTTAACCCGACTACAATTGTTTCAATCCTACCAAAGACTTCTTCCAAAGACCAAGATACCTGAGTATGCAATCAAAAATCCTTACAACTACTCCTAAAATGCATGCTATATACAAAAATTGGTGGTTATTGAGGAACTCCACCAAACCTATCAAAGTATAAGAGCTTACAAACAAGACTCTTCCTCGGGAAGGGGATCCCCAAGAAAGAGTATTTCAACTGTGCCTTTCTCATCTCCATCATAGTATCTCTTCACTCTATGGCCATTTGCCTTGAAGTTGCCACCCTCTTCACTCCAAAGCTCGAATGCGCCATGAGGCGATATATCAAAAACCTTAAAGGGACCCGACCATCTTGACCTTAGCTTCCCCGGAAACAATTTGACCTTAGAATTGTAGAGTAGGACTTGATCACCCACGCTTATATATTTATCCACCAACTTGGCGTCATGCCACTTCTTCGTTTGATCTTTATAAATCTTTGAGCTTTCGTAGGCATCAAGTCTCAACTCCTAGAGCTCACTCATTTGGAGGAAACGCCTCTCTCCGGCCATGTCGATGTCAAAGTTTATCTCTTTTAAGGCCCACCACGCCTTATGCTCCAACTCGATCGGCAAATGACAAGCCTTGCCATACACAAGCTTGTATGGAGTTGTGCCAAGAGGAGTTTTGAAGGCGGTTCTAAGGGCCCATAGCACATCAGGGAGCTTTTGGGACCAATCCTTTCGACTTTTGCTTGTGGTCTTCTCCAAGACGGCTTTAATTTGACGGTTTGAAACCTCTACTTGCCCACTTGTTTGAGGGTGGTAAGCAAGAGCGGTCTTGTGAGTGACACCATGAGAAGAGAGCAAAATCTTGAAGGTGCTCTTCCTAAAGTGTGAACCCCCGTCACTAATCACCACTCTCGGGGTCCCAAATCTCGGAAAAATAGTATTCTTGAAAAGCTTGATAACAACTTTAGCATCGTTTGTTGGGGTAGCCACGGCCTCAATCCACTTGGACACATAGTCCACCGCAACTAAAATGTACTCATTCCCACAAGAGTTTGGGAATGGTCCCATGAAGTCGACTCCCCAACAGTCGAAAAGCTCAATCTCAAGAATATTGTTAAGGGGCATCTCATTTTTTTGGCTTATGTTCCGTGTTCTTTGACATCTATCACAAGATTTGACAAAATAATGGATATCTTTAAACATCGATGGCCAAAAGAAACCACCTTGTAACACCTTTGAAATGGTGCGAGATGTACCACACTACTACAAAAACAGGAAATGACAACGGTTAAAAACCGTTGTAATATTAAAAAGCGGACGTTGTTAAAGCCTTCGTTGTTAAAGGTTTTAACAACGTTCCGATTTAATGAAAATTTCGTTGTGAATAGTTTTAACAACGGTACAAAGTCGTTGTTATTACTAGATAACTGTTGTTAAAACGTGTGAATAATTATGGTGGGAAAGATACGAGAACGGTTCTATTAAATGAAACCGTTGTTAAAGGTATGATTAGTTTTGGTGGGAAATATTATAACAACGCTATTGTTTTTTAAACCCGTTGTGAATATAGTTAATTACAACGGAGTATAATAAAGAAGCCGTTGTGGAAAGTTTTAATAACAACAGGTATTCTAGAATACACCGTTGTTAAAGGTATGATAAGTTTTGGTGGGAAATATGTTACAACGCTTTTAATGAATTTTGAAAAACCGTTGTTATTATTTTTATTATTGTTTTTGAAAAAATTGTAATTTGTTCCCCTGCCACCAGTGAAAATCCTGCATAAATCAGCAGCAGTAGCAGCAGCACGCATCATAAACCAATTTCAGAAGCAGCAAAATGATATATCTATATATAAATCAGAGCAATTCATGTACAGGGCAATTCATGTACATGGCAATTCATGTACAGCAGCAGCAAGATGATATATACAACCAAAATGATCTCTTTCAGAGCAATTCATACTTACAACTTGCTCTAATTAATGACTTCTACAAATTAAAGTTCCCTATCTGCTTCCAAAATAATCTAAGTTTCATTTATTCTTTGTTTGTTCAAGGACGTATTTGCCCAACAAGTCCCTTACCTCGTCTATATTGTGCTTAGTGTACTCAGGGACATGTGGCGTGTTGATTAAATACTGCGGATAAAACAAATAAAAGACATCGATCAGTAGGGTAACAACAGTATAGGCATATCATACATAATTAGCAACATCGATCATATATATATAGCAGAAAAGATATCAGCTCTAATGAAAAAAAGTAAATAATAGCTACATTAAACTACTAACTCTTTCTGGAATGCTGACATATCTTCGCCTAATAATCTCCAACATGAAACGACAAACGTAGTATCCACATTGGATGCTATCCGGCTGTTTAGGGACCTATTATTACATAATAAACGAAGAGACGAGAAGGCAATTACCAATTAGTTTAATGCGTAATTAAAAAAGACAGATGTATATGCGTAATTAGTTTAATGCACTTAATTATTAAGGTATTGTATTTGCGCGTACGTACCCCTGTTATCGTAATAAAAGTAGGGCCATCATCAGAATATTCTGTCGGTTGATTGCCGGTTGCTCTTTTCTTCTCAAAGGCCCTTTAAAAAAGGAAAGAGGCCGAAAGTCACATAAACTTACTTAATAATAATAAATGAAACTTAATATTATATGTGCCAAATCATCATCAGTATTATAAACTTACTTAATAATCAACATCTTAAAGGTCTCGGATGGTTGTCTATGCAAAGAGTCCAACCAAAATACTTTCTTCGTGGTCGGATTGATCGCTGCTAGCACCCAATGTCTCCTAGAGATCGAGAGACACATCATTATTAACAATCACAACATGCATCATAACCAAACATATAAAAATGCAATTGTATTTGGAATCGTAATATTAATTATATATTACCCGGCTTCATTATAAGGGGCAAAAATGAGCTTATTGTTTTTCGCCAATTCCCCAGCAATATAATTTACACGTTCTTCATACGAAAACATCTCGATATGCATAGATAAAACATTTGGGCACATGAATCCGTATTGAGGAAGTGGATTATTGGTCTCGGGGATCACAACCGAGTTCAAGTACCTACATGACGGTTTTAATTCCGATATTAAAAACACTATATCTTAGTCAGAATATTAGAATACTGCATGATTTAATTTATTAAGAAACTTACTTCATCCAAACATATAGGTGTTGGACATCAATCTCGTCAAGGCCAGCCCAAACGGCTAGCGTTTCCCAATCCAGCATTGCTTGGCGTTCTACCCCTACAATATCATTCTCGAGCGGAATAACTATTAATTGCTCGCTTGCTATGCGTCTCTCAGCCTCCTTATAAAGCTCCAGCATCGCCACCGTTCGTACTTTTTCCATGTAAACGTTCCCATGAAATTTAGTACTGGATAGACTCCTGACCTCTTTCAGCTTGGGGAAATGATGCGGTGTGCTACCTTTCACAACCTACATGTGGCTAACTAAATTAAGTTGCTCTTTCAATGATGAGGCGATAGTAGAACTTAAAATATAAAGAGAGTTGATTAAATACCTCATCAAGTTGTTGTATTGACGAGGTAGTAGAAAGATTATTGTCTATCGAGTTAGACTTATCCATGTTTTTTGTTACCTACAAAACAAAAATAAAACATATAAATTTCACTATTTATGAAGGTGATGAACAAAGACAAAAGGCGGGTTAAATTAGATGTATTTTTCTAACCCCGGCTACATTCTGTTGAATTTTACGATCACGAGCCAGGAAAATGTGGCTTTCAGGCCATTGGACAAAACCTTTAACCGCATCTGCCAGAATTTGAAGGTCGTCGCGGACTGGGACGGGCAGTTTACGGGTTCCATAGCCCTTCGCGACTCCCACTATCCCCACTTTTGAATGCTTCGGCAAGAGTGGTTCGCCATGAACCAAGATGGTTTCCGCTGAGTCCTTGGGCTTTGGGTATACGAAACCCCGGGCAACAATCACATCCTCTTTGAATGAAGGGTCGGCGAGAAGAACAAATACCCGCTGTTTTGTGGCCTGAAGAATACACATTATTTACTAAATACCAAAATATAATAGATATCATAAATGATCTATATTGAGTATATAATGTAAAGTTAGTTACAAGTATTTATTGTTGGTGGGTAGGCTATTATACTTGAACATGTCCAGACCAGATTTAGCACTGACAGCATATACTAACTTCTTATATTCTACATACCTCCTTATTGTCACCCGTCTTCTCAGCCGGCTCCTCAAGTTGCGTCCCCTTTTCAGAGTTATTTACCTTATAAAATTAATTAACCAATCAAAGGCATGCAATGGCTGCTGGAAAGAACAAATGCAGAGGTTCAAAATGGTTAAGTCGTATTTACCTTATCGGCTTGAGGTATCAAAACCTCAGCAGCATTAGGTACCTCACCCGTCTCCTCAAGTTGCGTCCCCTTTTCCGACTCATTTACCTAATAAAATAAACCAATCAAAGGCATGGCTGCTAGAAAGAACAAATGCAGAAAAAAAAAAATCATATTTACCTTATCGGCTTGAGGTATTAAAACCTCGACAGCAGTAGGTACCTCACCCATCTTCTCAGCCGTCTCCTCATGTATTGGCAAGGTAGTAGTGTCTGCCTCTTGACAAATCTGTTGCACTACCTCACCCTTTTTAATGACATCCTCCATCATCTTCAATTCTTCTTCGGAAGGCTTGCCTCCAGAATTCATCTTCAGTATCACGGAGGCCAATAACTGAACCTGCACGCCCAAAATGTAGAATCAGCAATTTGTTAAAACAATAACATGTGAATTTTAAATGACAATAACAAATGGTATACGTACCATGTCAGCCTTCCCCTTATTTTTCTTCTTCTTGTTCGAGCTAGTTGTCCCATAATATTTCGTGACTCCGACATGTAATGGGACGCCCCTCAATCGACCTGGATGCTCGGGACGGCCGATCGCTCTAGCAAGAACGTCGTCACGACCACTCGGAGTGAATTTCCCTTCCGCAACCTCCTTCAGAACATTCTCCTATAATATATTAAATAAACTTAATTTAATTTTTGTTACTAAAATAAATAGATAGTTAGACATACAAGAATTGAACAATAAAGTTATTAAAAACCCGTCTTAATAAAAATAATACTTACTATGTTGGCCAAGACTTCCTGATCATATTCGTTACATGTTCGGGATCCTTTAGGCGTGTGCCCTTCTTTATAAGTTACGTGCCGATTCAAGTCGGTCACACCTTTTGACACCTACACGTTAACTCAAAAATAATATATGTATACATGTATATCAAGTCCAAGTATGATTAAAAAAATCTAATATATAGATGCTACTTACGAGATTTTCTTCTATCAATCTGTAACCGCCTCGAGAACCATAATATACCCCCCGCTTCTGTGAGATGTTAGCACGATTTCTGGCGCTAACGCTCTTCAAATCATATAAAATCGCAAGTAGATGAGACAATTAGAAAATTATAGATACAAGTAGAGTTTTAGAAAAATGTAACCTGAAACTTTTAGAAAAATGTAACCTTAAGTAGAGTTTTACAAAAATGTAAACATATGACATGGATACTTAACCTGAAACTTTTCAGTAGCTCGTTTCGCCTTATAATTATCCCATTGTTGCTGAGTGATGTGGGGTACTTTGTCGGTGGGCTCTTATGCATCTGCCCCGTCTCCTTGTCCACATACAAGTGTAATTTGGCAAGGTCACACCTCCACTGCCTTAAGACTGCCGCTGCCTTACGTAATAGATACTTATCATGGCAGTCTGGAATATCGAAAGCTTCCTGCATCATCATCATATATACTAATAAGCGGCTGTCTAATATCATACCTTTATACGAACCTTTATACGGCTTCCTGCCTTATGTAATAGTAACTTATGCAAAATAAAATGGTGTTTAGCTAAAGATATTATCATACCTTTATACGTTTCAAGAGTAAGTTCTGCAATGAAGGATTTATATTCCTGAAATCATCTAAATCTATAGGCACAAACTGTTTGGTTGTAACTCCAATCCAAGTGGCTAAATGGCTAGCATTTGGACCAGTAGGAACACCTTTCACACTCCATTTTATTTCCATCGGCGTTTTTGCCGCTATAGCTGCAAGGGCTGCAGAGCACTTCGAAGCACCCCTCTCACCAGGCTTATCCCCCTTATCATTGTTTTCTACTCTTTTCCGTTTTTCACCCATGATAATCCTAAGACACTAAGACCTTCAAAAGAAATGAAATAGTAACGGAACAGAGTCATGCATACAGCGATTCTAAAACCCTAAGACCTTGAAATGAATGAAATAGTAACTGAACAAATAAAGAGTCATGCAGAGATTCTAAAACTCTAAAAACTTAGAAAGGAATGAAACTAGATGATAAAGAGAACGATAAATAGAAAATGAAAACAAAAAGATGAACTTCAATCTTAAAACCCTAAAGACGAAACACAAAAATTACCTGATAAAGAAAATGAGAACATGGTGATGATAAAGAGAACAGGATGATGATCACGAGTACGAGGAGGATGATGATGATAATAAACAAAAAGATTTGTGTTGTAAACGAGGATGATTGTAAACGAGGAGGATGATGATGATAATGTACGTGTGTAAAATTTACTCTATAGGATTGTAAATTATTTTTTATTAAGAGAAACTAAAGGGTTTATTAAGAGAAACTATTGACAACGGTTATCCTACAAACCACCGTTGTTATAGAGTAATGACAACGGTTAAATCACACCCGTTGTAGAAAGTAATAACACTAAGACAACGGTTTATTTATTATAACCCGTTGTTGAAAGTAATAACAACGGTGAAATTCTAAAACACCGTTTTTATAGATTATGTATATTTTTTTTAATTTTTCAGATACGCGCGCGCGGTATTAAAATTTGAGGCACGAAATAAACTCATTAACTTTGCTCTAAATTAATTTATTTAACTTTGCTCTAAATTTAATTTAATTTATTTTACTTTGCTCTAAATTTTATTTTATAGGCGTAAGTTACGTTTAATTATTAGCTCGGATCGGGTTTGGCCTGGGAATCAATTCCAATCGGGTTAGATTCGGCGGGTTTGTAATTAATAACTTTATCGATCGGGTTAGTTATTAATTATTTTTAGTTTTTGGTTCAATTACTATCGAAGCGAGCTGATGAGGGTCCTTTCGGCTTTCAATTCGTGCCTGTTTCGGGAATGATTATAATTGGGCGGATCGTCGATAATTTCCGGGTCAAGCGGATGTGGTATATATATATCGAGTCTAGATAGGGATCCTCGAATCGGGTCATTTTCTTTTTAATTAAGGAACTGGTTATTATAATTATCATGCATCACTAGTTAACCTGAAACTGATCGATCGGGTGGCCAGGCCAGCAGTTACGGATCGGGCAATCCACTATCTAGAGCAAGTAGCTACGTACTTCAATTCGGGTCGATCGCTTTTGGGCCGGGTCGGGGGCACGTGTCATTATTAATTACCTCGTATATATATATGTACTACTTAATATTGAAATAATATTGATGATAATTAATATAATATTGATGATGATATACATATATATAATAATTAAATGATGATGACTTCCGGATCATTAATTAACGACGCTCGTACTACAATTTGCAATAATAACAGATTCATCAATGCACATACATGCAAGTAAGTATTATATATACACGTCAATGTTTCCCAAATTAAATAATGATATATATATATATATATATATATATATATATATATATCTATATCTATATATATATATATGGGGTCGATCGACTTCGTTCATCCAATTCAAGTACGCTAATAAAAGGGACGGATATATATATATATTGACGATGCATATATATATATATATATATATATATATATATATATATATATATATATATATGGGGTCGATCGACTTCGTTCATCCAAGTACGCTAATAAAAGGGACGGATATATTGACGATGCATATATATATATATATATATATATATGCTCAAATTAATTAAAAAGGACGGTTTATTGCTTTTTTACCACCTATTATATATAATATATATTATATTATTGGGTATGTATGTATGTACATACGTTTTATCAACAAATAAATGGTTAATAATAATAGGCCATGCATATTCCGATCAGGTAGTTAGATTCGTCGGGCCGTTTTTGCATCACAAACCTGAAACTGTCCGACCCAAAATTAATTAGCTCGCTAGTATCGGGTTATTTTATTTAATTCGATAGAAATCATTATTTATTATCCGCGTGATGATTATTAAGTATCATTTTCGGGTTGGATCACTTTTAATTATTAAGTATCATTATTAGTGTACGTGTGTTACTTCAAAATAACCCTAAACCCTAAACCCTAAACCCTAAACCCTAAACCCTAAACCCTAAACCCTTTTTTATATACTTCTATATATATATAGTAGATTATCGCTATATATTGATCAAACATCAAAATATTGAACATCAATTCAAACACTTTAAACAACATGCTTTCTCATTGATTTCATTAGGAATAACCTAGATTTTATATTAAAGTACATTACATTCATCCGACATCAAATAAATAAAGATGTTAAATAATCCGGAACAATTCCGGGTAAGAGTAAAAAGCTTTTCTCACACTGCCACCAACAATCCGGAACAATATTGATGATACTGATGACTTCCGGATCATTAACCTCGTATTTTGCAATAACAGATTCAATGCCTGCAAGTACACGTCTTGCATGTGGAGATAAGGTAGGACGGGTACAGCTCAACATATCTCTTGCGGCATCCAACCCCCGAGTATAAGGCCGACGTGGGTAGCCAGAGGACGATGATGATGACGACGCTTGGTTGACAAGTCGGACTGCTTCACGCCTCTCAATCCAATAATCCCTTCGATGTTCAATGGATCCTTTAATCAATGGGTGATGATCAGCGGGAACTACGGCAAGAGCCTCCTCCTCATCTGCAATCAATTTTGTAAGGGGCGTTTCATCGTTGGGAAGGTTAACTGCTGCCATTGATGATATTAATTTTAGGGTAGTTATGTAATATTTAAAGGAGGGGTTTTGAGGCTATATTTATAGAGGGGTTATGCTGCCATTGATGATGTTCAATGGATGCTTTAATCAATGCTGGTTCTGCTGTTGTTTATTCACGGGTTTGGACTGCAATATCTTTTAATTAAAAATAATAATATTGAGCAATAACAACGGGTATTGGTTACAAACCCGTTGTTATTACTAACCACAACGGTTTTAGTGACCACAACCGTTGTGATAGAGTTACTGCATATTGCAGTAAGTGCATTGACTACATAGGAAATGTAACGGACTGCATATTCAAAACCCGTTGTTATTACTAACCACAACGGTTTTCGTGACCACAACCGTTGTGATAGAGTTACTGCATATTGCAGTAAATGCATTGACTACATAGGAAAAGTAACGTACTGCATATTCACACATTTACTCAATCAATAACGTACTGCATGCATGTGAATGTATAGTCGTTTTGGGGTTTGTAAATGAATGTGAATCAATGCCTTCATGTGAACCAATGCATGCATGTGAATAAATAACTCCAGTAAATAACTCTCTATAAATACAGCCTCAATACAAGCAGGTTATCAACCACATACAAAATTCCCAACTCTAATCAATATCATATTTGCTAAACCATACAAAATTTCCCAGCCTCAATACTAACATCAACCATACAAAATGTCTGGAACTTTTACTAAACCATATGCTTGCATCATGAAAGAAATGCCTTGTCATATTGAGGGTGGCTACTTTGTGTGTAAAAGTTACAAAAAACTCCGTGATACGCTTATTCGAAATGGCTATTTAATCAGGAAGATGTGGCCAAATTATCATCGCAAACACTTTACAGGGGAACTCGTTTTCGAGTTTGGGATGTCGGATGCTCATCGTGCGTCCGCATTCAAACTGGCAAGAATGTTTGACAAGGCCGGGCATGGGCGAAAAGATTTTCTTGAGAGCACGGACCACCAGCCTGGGCCATATCTATGGGTGGCTTCCGAACATGACCGTTACCGTTGGCCAAATGGGGTCGACCTCGTTGAAGTGACCCAGGTAGAGCAGTGAGAAGGGTTGGCTCTGGCCGAGGCTGACCCGATTGATGCATATGCTCTAGCGGTGGCAGCTATCCGGGAGATTTACCCGGACTCAATTTAGTTTGTTGTTGTTGTTTGGTTGTAGTTGTTTGGTTGTTTGGTTGTTGTTGTTTGGTTGTAGTTGTTTGGTTGTAGTTGTTTGTTGTTGTTTTGGCGCCATTTGTGTGTGGCGCCGTTTGAACTTATTATTTAATAATATTAATGTTGATACGTTAATTTGTTTTTTGACTTAAGTTTAGAAGTAATTAAACTAATTCAATTCAAAGCTATTCAATCGATAAAGCAAAATTAGAATTGAATGACATTCAGGAAATGACATTCAGGAAAAGACATTAACAAATTTGCTAATAAACGACATTGAATTGGTGAAAATAATAAACGACATTCAGGAAATGACATTCACAAATTCACAAATTCAAGAAATAGTTCACAAATTCACAAATTCAAAAATAATAAGGGAGATGATGACAGAAAAATGATCGCTTTGTGATAGAGTTTTTGTGTTGCAGTACAGTCGTATTATTAGTGTGTGTTTCCTATCTACAAATATTGACAACGGTTATCATAAACAAACCGTTGTGATAAAGTAATGACTACGGTTATAGTAGTCTACCCGTTGTAATTAGTAAACACTATGACAACGGTTTATGGTTAATAACCGTTGTTATTACTAACCACAACGGGTATATTTCTAACAACCGTTGTTGTTGCTTACCTTTATTTTTTTTTTAATTATAATTAGAGACAGCAATATCATAAGTACTATACACTGCAATAATAATCAGCAGAAACCAACAAAGACAGCAATATCATAAGCACTATACACTGCAATATCAGCAGAAACCAAAACATGGAGACTGTATCATGAATGACCAAAAGCTAAATAATTTGGGAATCTTCAACAATGACCAAAGCTAACAAAAACTAAAGACAATACTACCTCAGGATCGGGGACGTTTCTTGCCCGACATAGTTTCTTCGTTAACCCAAATACCTTCACCATGATCATCACGCATATAGATGCTTTCAATGTTATCATGATAAGTGTCAACATTGTCGAAATAAGATACAGTGGAAGAGTGATCCATTCCCTCAAACACGACATCCTGATCATTATCCCCACCATTATCGGGTGCACCCCGTCTACTCCTTATCGATAGTACAACAGACCACTTCTTATCCATAGGATCGGTGACATAGAACACTTGTTTAGCTTGGGATGCCATTATGAAAGGATCATCCTTATTATTGCCAACCTTATCCAAATTGACCAACGTAAATCCCATTTTATCCTTTCGAACACAATTGTTGTTGTTATCAACCCAGTGTATCGAAACAGAGGTATTGTGAAATCAATGTAATCTAATACCAATATTTCTTGAATAACACCATAATAAAGGCATTTTCCCCAAATAGAGTTTTTATCTTTTGAAGTAGCAAAGTGCATTGCCTCAAATTCAGAACTCACACCACTATTTTGCATTGTGCTCAACTCATCTTGCTCGCGGGTGTAAAAAGTATAACCATTAATAGCCAAACCGCTGAAAAAAGTGGCCCTGGCATTTGGACCTAACCCAAGACGTAGTAACCTAGGAGAGATGTCATCACCATACAAATTCTTATACTCCAAGACAACATTCCTAAACCACTCTCCAAATATCTTCTTATGCTTGTTTGCAATCCACATCTCGCTCTTGTTTGGGTGATTGTATTTGAGCTCATCTTTGTGTTGTTGAATATAAGGTTGCACCTCATCTTCGTTGTTTAGCACATACGGATGTGCTAAATGTAACATGTCACGTGACACAATTTTTTCAACCCGGCCCCTAATACCTTTTCCGGTCATCCAGTCACTATGACGATTCTTTGGAACGCCAATTAACTCCTCAGGAGAGAGATGAGCATAACAATATGCAAGAGCTTCGTCTAATATAGCACGTTCAGCAATACAACCTTCTGAACGATACCGATTAGATGTATAGTCCTTGTAGACTTTCATCAATCTTTCGAAAGGATACTGGTATCTCAAGTACACGGGCCCAAGGTACAAAATCTCCCTAACCAAGGGAGTGGTCAGGTGAATCATGATAGTGAAGAAAGAGGGTGGAAAATACATTTCAAAATGACAAAGAGAGGTGACAACGAGGTCCTGCAATGAATCCGCATCATCGGGATCGATGACTTTATCGCATATGGACTGGAAGAAGAGACAGAATCTGGTAATAGCATATCGTACCTTTTCAGGTAAAATGGAGCGAATAGCCACGGATAGTTTTAGATCTTGCATCAACACAAGGCTTTTGATGTTGGACGAATAACCATGTGGCACTTTAATTCCATTCAAGCATGCACAAAACTCTTTTTTCTCATTCCGTGAAAGGGTATAAGCTGCTGGCGGTAAAAATGTACCATTACCTCTCTTCTGTGGTGCCAACTCTAGCCTAATACCCATCATTTGCATATCTTCCCTAGCTGCGGCTTTATCCTTTGTTTTACCGGGAACATTCAGGAGGGTATTGATAATATTATCACAGACATTTTTCTCAATGTGCATGAAATCGAGGCAATGCCTGACCTCCAGGTCAGTCCAATATGGAAGTTTATCAAAAAATATGGATCTTTTCTTATACCCACGAGTAGACAATTTAGAGCCGTTCTTCTTCCCATATTTTATCTCTATATGCTTTACTTTCTGATAAACTTCATGCCCACTCAAAAGTCTAGGAGGTTGACGATGTTCTTGACGTCCATTAAATGCTTTCTGCTGCTTGCGATAACAATGGTCAGGATCCAAGCCCCTCCTATTTCCCAAATACACATACTTATGAGAAAACTTCAAGTATTCAGACTCGATATCCTCCCCACACAATGGACATGCCTCTTTCCCATGCACCGTATGCCCAGAAAGGTCGCCATAAGCCGGATAGTCGGTTATTGTACACAATAAAATCGCTCTCAAATTGAAAGTTTCATTCCTATATGCATCAAATACTTCTATCCCACTATCCCACAAAATTCGCAAATCATCTAAAAGAGGTTCCAAATAGACATCTATATTATTTCCAGGTTGTTTAGGGCCGGAAATTAACAACGACAACAGCAAGTACTTTCTTTTCATGCACACATATGGAGGTAAGTTGTATATTGCCAACACTACTGGCCAAGTACTATGTTGGGTACTCATGTTTCCATGTGGGTTCATTCCATCAGTGGACAGCGCTAGACGTAAGTTTCTATGTTCAATGCCGAACTCGGGATACTTAGCGTCGAACGATTTCCATTGCATACCATCTGCCGGGTGTCTTAGCTTCCCATCATTTATTCTTCCAGTTTCATGCCAAGTTAACATTTTTGAAACATTGCTATTCGCAAACATCCTTATGAATCTTGGTATCACTGGAAAATACCATAACACCTTAGCCGGGATCCCTTCCTTATCCTTATAACGCCACTCAAAACAAACCGGACAATTGGTTAAGTTTTGATATAATTTTCGATACAATACGCAATCATTTGGACATGCATGTATTTTCTCATATTTCATACCCACCCCTCTAATTAGTTTTTAGCCTCATATGTCTTAACGGGAAGAACATTACCATCTGGAAGCATGTCGTTTATCAAGGCTAATAAACTAGTGAAACACGTGTCACTAACCCCATTTGCCCCCTTGATATTATACAACTTCACCACAGCCGACATCTTTGTGTACTTACAACCAGGGTATAGAGGCGCTTCAGACTCACACAACTTCTCATACATGTTGTCAAGGTCATCCAAATTAATGTTGTCATCTTCAAAAGCATTTGATTCATCATCTTTTTCTTCATTATCTGTAGACCCAACATTCAACTCGTCTGCTTCCAACTCAACATACTCGGCAAACTCGGGATCATCAGTTATCCGTTCGTATACCTCAAGATCATCTTCTTCAAAATTATTATCTTCCTCTAATGATTCCCCATGAAAAATCCAACGGGTATAGGATCGACTAAAACTATACTTTTCTAGGTGAATTTTAACGTCCGGAATAGCCATATACCTAATATTACCACATCTTTTACAAGGGCATGGAATACTAGAAGAACCATTCAAATTGTTCGCAACGACTTCATAAAATTCAGCTAAACCATCCTTATAGTTTGGGTCACTCATATTCGCAGCATTCATCCAAGTTCGAGTCATTTATCTACATTCGTAGTATATATAGTAAGCCAAGTAATTCAGAAAATCCAACTAATTAAAACTAATTCAATAATAAGCCAAATAATTCAGAAAAATGCAATGTATAAGGCAACTAATTCACAAATAAACGAAATTCAGGAAATCAATAAAGAAAAATTATTAGAATACCTGATTAATAAGAAATAGCAGACGGAGATGATGACAAAGAGACGATCAGGAAATCAATAAATTATTAGTGTTGGTGGTTTTGTGATGCAGTATAATCGCTTTGTGTTTGTGTTTTTGTGTTGCAGTACAGTGTTATTAGTGTTGTGTGTTTTTTTCATCTTTATTAAAAGTATTGACAACGGTTATTATTCATAGTCACCGTTGTTATAACACATTATAACAACGGGCTTTTCATACCCGTTGTTATTACTTTTCCTTATTTCGCGCTAAATTAATAACAACGGATATAGAATAAACTGTTGTTATTAGTAAATTTATTTACAACGGTTATTTTAGTTCACGCCGTTGTTAAAACTATTAACAACGTTCGAAAAACTAATACCGTTGTTATTAGGTTTAATAAAATTCCGCGGAAAAATAATTCTCCATTCCACAACGGTTTTCCTTTATTTTCGTGAGTATGCGTTGTTGATGGGGCGTTGTTATTGCCTGTATGTGTAGTATTGCCAAGGTGGCCCCCATAGCCCGAATTGTGAATCCTATCCACTATTTCCATTCCCTCTTCCCTCAGAACAAATCTTCTAAACATGCCATCACCACACTTGCGAAAACGATGTGGGTCATTCCAAAAGTAGCGTTTTGAATCATGCTTCAATTTCCTTCTAGCTCTAGCATCTAGCTCTTCCGGAATGAACCCACTCACAATAAAATTCGCCAAGTCCGCAAACCATGGTGATTTACCACTAACCATCATCAAGCTATCTTCTCTTAGCCACTCATTGATTGGGCCACTCTCATCTTTCAACCCATGATCTTCGGTAGTCAACCTAGATAGGTGGTCGTCAACAACATTTTCCGACCCCACCTTGTCTCTAATCTCCAAGTCGAACTCTTGAAGTAATAGAAGCCACCTCAAGAGCCTTGGCTTTGCATCTTTTTTCATCAACAATAGTCTCAAGGCGGAGTGATCCGAGTAAACAACTACCTTAGAACCAACGAAGTATTGCCGAAACTTCTCCACGACATGTACAATGGCCAACATTTCTTTCTCATTTGTCGAGTAATTAACTTGAGTTTGATCTAGAGTCTTGCTTGTGTAGTAGATGACAAGATGCCTCTTGTCCACAACTTGCCCAAGTACCGCCCCGACCGCATAATCGGAGGCGTCACACATAACTTTGAAGGGAAGACTCCAATCCGGTGAGCGGATTATGGGAGCCGTCACAAGGGCCTCTTTCAACCTACAAAAAGCACTCAAGCAAGATTCATCAAATACAAATGGGGTGTCCTTGAGAAGAAGAGAAGTCAAAGGCTTGGCAATTTTGGAGAAATCTTTGATGAAACGTCGGTAAAAGCCCGCATGGCCAAGAAAGCTCCTGATTCCCTTCACATTTGTAGGAGGTGACAAGTTTTCTATCACCGAAACCTTAGCATTATCAACTTCTATCCCTCTCTTAGACACGATGTGACCAAGCACAACCCCTCCTCCACCATAAAGTGGCATTTCTCCCAATTTAGGACGAGGTTGTGCTCCTCACATCTTTTCAAGACATTAAACAAGTTCAATAAACCAAGATCAAATGAGTCTCCATGGACACTAAAATCGTCCATGAAGACCTCCATACTCTTTTCAAGAAAATCGGCAAAAATCGCCGTCATGCATCTTTGAAATGTCCCCGGAGCATTACAAAGCCCAAAGGGCATCCTCTTATAAGCATAAACTCCAATGGGACAAGTGAAGGTGGTCTTTTCTTGGTCTTCCGGGTGTATGGGTATTTGGAAAAACCCGGAATAACCATCAAGAAACGAGTAGAAAGAATACCCGGCTAATCTTTCAAGCATTTGGTCTATAAAGGGGATGGGGTAGTGGTCTTTGAGGGTTGCGGCATGTAATTTGCGATAATCAATGCACATCCGCCACCCGGTCACGGGCCTAGAAGCGAGGACAGTCCCATCCTCTTGTTCCACCACAGTCACCCCTCCTTTCTTTGGTACTACATGCACGGGACTCACCCACGAACTATCGATGATTTGGTATATAATGCCGGCCTCAAGCAACTTCATGACCTCATTTTTCACCACCTCCGCCATCTTAGGGTTCAACCTACGTAGCCCATCCACCTTAGGTTTACTACCCTCCTCCAAGACTATTCTATGCATGCAAAGATTAGGACTTAAGCCTTTGATATCGTCAATGCTATATCCAAGTGAGCCCCTATGAGTTTTCAAGACTTTCAATAGTTCAAATTCTTGGCACTCACTCAAATTAGCATTGATAATAACAGGATAAGTCTCTCCCTCACCTAAAAAGGAGTACTTAAGTGAGGGAGGTAAGGGCTTTAGTTGTACCTTTGGAGGGAGAAGGCCCTCCACCTTCTTCAAGAGCACATCATCTATCTCATGGTCATCTCCCATTTCCTCATCATGGAGTGCCACTTGTAGGGTTTCTTCTTCACGTTTCTCTTCTTCATGCACCTTTTCAACCACTTATTCTATGACTTCTATGGAGCAAGCTTTGTGAAACATTGGTCCCTTCACTAAATGAGGAAGATTAAATTGAAGGGTTTCGTTCCCCACCCTAAAGGTTAGCCGCCCTTCCCTCACATCAATGAGGACTCCTCCGGTAGCCAAAAAGGGCCTACCGAGGATGATGGGAGTGTGGCTATCCTCTGGGATATCTAGGACAACGAAATCCGTGGGAATAAAAAATTTACCAACCTTAACGGGTACGTCCTCAAGCACACCCAAAGGTTTCTTAACGGACCTATATGCTAGTTGGAGAGTCATAGAAGTGTGGGTTAAACTATCAAGCCCAATTCTTTTTGCAATAGTTAAAGGAATGACACTCACACTTGCACCGTTGTCACACAATGCCCTTGAAATTATGACACCCCCTACTACACAAGGGATTGAGAAACTTCCGGGGTCCCCAAGTTTTTTGGGCATTTTGAAAGAGTTAGGATTTATGAGGAGAGCACTACACTTCGCCTCCATAACCATAACATCTTGGGTACCCAAAGTCCACTTGTGAGTCAAGATGTCTTTAAGAAATTTTGAGTAAGTGGGCATGTTTAATATGACCTCGGTGAAAGGCAAGGTCACTTCAAGTCCCTCAAGCATTTTTCGAAATTGGGTGAACTTGAAGGTTTCCTTTGTCTTTAATGCTCTAGAAGGGTAGGGGATATCGGAAACAACAAGTGGAGAATCGGGAGATACCTTTGGAATGGGAGTTTTCTTAGTTACCTTAGATTTTGCTATTGGTTGCACCTTTACTCCTTCATCATCGGCATCTTTGATCATCTCCTCCTCATAAGGCATACTTTCAACATACCCATCTTCCCCATCCTTTGGTTGATTGTCAAGGCTTGAACTTCCATCAACCTTACCCTTTCCCTTGTCATCATTTTTCAACTCCAAGGTGGGAGTCAAAACGGGCTCTTCGATTTATTCACCCTCCTCAACATGCTCTTCATTTGGAATTTCATCATTTATCATGTCCATGTAAGGGTTCTCGAGTACAAGTCCACTCCTCAAAGTCACCGCACATGCTTGGTGACTTGAGGAAGCATCCTTGGAGCTTTTCCCTTGAGCAAGAAGACCTCCTGGAGGCCTTTGAGGATTGTTTAAAGCTTGAGAAGCCAACCTAGCTTCCAATTCCCTCACCTCTTTCTTGTGAGCATTAGTGACATTTTGCAAGGCCAAGTTGTTTTGGATCTCCATGTTCTTTACAAGTTGCAAAACATCACTCATGGAAGGCTCGCTCGTTATCTTGGTGAGGTTGGTTTGTTAAAGGGAGTGCAAATCCATAGTTATTCCGACTACTTGAACCTTGATTGTTGTTCCTTTGGTTGTTAAAATTTCCTTGTTGTCCTCTTGAACCTTGACCATTGAAATTCGGTCCTTGATTGTTGTGGTTGAAATTTGACCCTTGGCCTTGGAAAGATTGATCGGGGAACCCTTGACTTGCTTGATTGTTTTGGTTGCCTTGGTAAAAATTACCTTGGCCTTGGTTGTTGAAGTTTGGGTTCCCTTGGTTTTGGTTCCAATTTCCTTGACCTTGAATCCAATTACCTTGGTTTTGAAAGTTACCATGGGTATTGAAACCTTAATCATTGAAGTTTTGGTTTTGGAATTGGTTGGATCCTTGGCCTTGTTGTGAGTTGTTGAATTGGTTATTGTAGTTTCCTCTTGGAAATTGACCTCCGCCTCTAGGTTGGGAAAAACCCGGAGGGTTGGAAGTTTGAGCTTGTGAGTGTTGAGGGTTTAACACATTTTGGCTTTTGTAGCTCATATTTAGGTGATTTTTCGAACCCGGATGATAGAAGTTGGAGTTTGGATTGTAAGCACCTTGACTTTGGAAGGGAGGCCTTGAGGGCCGTGGGTTGTTGTTGACCCATTGAAATGCATTCACATGTTGATAGTCATTTCATCCTTCATTGTTAAATGACACATTGTTCCCACAAACTTCAAAGGTGTGTCCATACCCATTGCAAATTTCACAAGTAGGGGTTTGATAAGCTTCCACCATGGGAGGTGCATAAGACCCACTAGCTTCATTCACATGATGCCCTTGACTTTGATTGTGAGCCTTTTGAAGCTCGGCTAAGCCCTTAGTAAAAGTTTGTGTGAGCAAGTCAATCTTGGCATTAGTATCCGCATTTGAAAAGTTCTCACTTGGGTATTTAGAACTCCTCCTCAAGCAATTCCCTCTAGTTCCATAGCTAGATTCCGATTCAACCATTTTTTTTAATCAATGCCGACCCTTGTTGATCATTCAAATGATCAAAACTTCCCCCCGCGGATGCATTCACCATAGCTTTGGTTTGAGGGAGAAGAGTTTGAAAGAATGTTTGAGTAACATACCAATCCGCTATGCCATGATGAGGGCAACGGGCAAGTAGATCAATGAATCGATCCCATGCCTCTCCCAAGGATTCTCCATCCTCTTGTTGGAAGGTTGTTATCTCATTTCTTAGCATTGCCGTTTTGGAGGCGGGGTAGTACTTGCTTAGAAACTCCTTAGCTAAGGCATCCCAAGTAGTAAAAGTGTTTGGAGCATGGTTATTCAACCACCTCTCCGCCCGGTCTTTGAGAGAAAATGGGAACAACATTAGACAAAGGGTTTCCTCGGGCACACCATTTCTCTTCATGATTGCTACTCTACTCTTGAACTTCCTCAAGTGAGCATGAGCATCCTCATCGGGAAGGCCTCCAAAGCTATCCCGCTCAATCGAACTCATTTGAGCCGGGTGTATCTCAAAGTTATTTGGGGCCAAGAGACCGAAATTGATTGGAGATTGGGTATCATCATGATTGGGTCGGTTACGGTCACGTAAAGTAGTCATTTGTGGTTGATTTTGTTGTTGTTGAGGTGTTGTTGGTTGTGAATTTGGTGGTGTGTTTTGTAGTGTATTGTAGAAGGGGTTTTCGAATGTGGGTTCAATGGTGTCGTTTTGTGGGTGATCGGTTGTTGGAGTGGATGTAGAAGCGGTAGAAGTATTGGATTGTTGACGGCTAACTGTTGTTGAATTCCTTACTCGAGCAAGTGTATTAGCTCGTAGAGTCCTAAACAACATTTCGGGCTCCGGATGGCTCAAGAACAACCCTTCACCCCTAGGCATGCACTCAAAAGCAACTCAAAAACAAGTTAGACTCCTAGTGTGTTTTTGGACACACTAGGGAAAGACAATAATTCAAGGCACTCTACAAATAGTCAAACAACTAAACACCAACAAAAACAACAATAAGTAACTTGACTAAATCTAAGACACAAAACAAACTATGAGTTTCCTTACGCCATCCCCGGCAACGGCGCCATTTGATGAGTTGGTTTTGTCGTCAATTCACACATCAAAAATAAACCCGATATAAGTAGTATATAGGGGTCGAATCCACGAGGATGGAGGGGTCAACTACAAGTTTGATCACGTCCTATTTTAGCCTAACAAGAGTTGGATGAGAAGATTAACTATGAACTACTAAATGCAAGAAATTGCTAAAATGATATGGTAAAAACAATTTATGGAAAACTAAGGTAAAGGGGTCACCTTAGGGGGATCAATGAGTTAGTCAAGTAATTAGCAAGTGGGTAATAAGTTTGAGTAGAACTAATTGCTAATGTCTCAACAAATAATAATCTTCAACAAAGCTATCACATTTGTCTCAAATTACTCATATAAACACTAGTCTAATCATCTCTACCACCGTCGCTTAAGAGACAATCAAACAATACTTGATAAAGTGTGTAACTTTCGTTTACACAATTCATCAAACACCTAGTGTGCATATGGGTAATACTCTAATTATCACCACAAGTCTACTATTCATTCAACCAATTATCCCACATAATCCTCCCTTAGGCCCCCCCTAAATCCTAGAGGGAAGCTACTCACTCATGTTGAAGGAAATCAAACAACTAAACAATAAGAATAAGGAGATGAACATCATACTTTGGAAATGAATAATTCTAACAATCAAATGACAAATAATTAACTTGAAATGAAATAAATTGCATAAACAACTAAAAGATGAGAAATTTGTACCAACAATACTTGTATTAATGAATAGGGAGAATGTCTTCACCCCAAATCTTCAATACAAATCCAAGACTATGATAGTTCTACTAAGAGAGACTAGATCTACTAACTTGAATTGAGAAACTAAACTTAATTAAGGAGCGATTAAGAGAGTAATTAGTGAGTATTAGAGATTACAAAATTTCTAGGGTTTTGTGCTAAGAGTTTATAAAAGCTGCTTACAAAAATTAGGGGGAGGGTATATATAGGTATCTCAAAATTTAAGAAAGAAATTAGAAGAGGATGGTGAAAATGCGGTGCTGTGTTCGCGGCCGGGTGCCCGGCCGCCGGCCCTCTGATTGGCCTGGAACACATCAGACCCTTCCTTCTCTTCTTCTCCAAAAAATTGTTGGAGCCAGTGTCCTCCACAGTTAGTGCAATAACATAAATAAATCTCTGTAAGTTCACAGGGTATACTTTGTATTGTAATAAGTTGATTAACGTTTATCGATAACGGTTGGCTTGCTAGATAAGTTTGACGTTATTGTCATACAGATGGCGGTGATCAACTGGTCCCTAAAAGTCACACCTAAAGGATGTGATTGAGAGATGTGATTATTTGAGAAAATAATCATATTGATGCCTTATTAAATGACTAGAAGGTTAGTCGGTGTTTCTGACTAAAAGGTTAGTCATTGTGATGATGATATAATTATTTAATAACGATTAAATAATGTTAGCTAAGACGAATTAACTGTAATTCGTTTTAGTTGTAGTATATAATGTGAGCTTAAACGAATTAAAATGTTAATTCGTAATTAAACATAAACCGTTATATTTAATAGCAGGATTATAAATATACCGATATTTATAATTGAAGTATATATTATACGATTGTCATAATAATTGTTATGTTAATATATCCACTGCAAAATGTTGTAATGGACCTTATTAATGTATTACAACATATTAGACAAATATAATATGTATAACCTTATATTAAATGGAAGTGAATATAACCGAAAAAAGAGTCCAGATTCACTCTAGAATTTTCGGTCAATGGGTAGTTATTTTGAGAAGAAAAAAACTCCTCATAAGACTACCATGTGTGCCGTGAAATACAAGGGGAAGATAAACAGATTCTAACCCTAATTTCATTTCTCACAAGTGCCTCCATCATTCACACAACACAAAAAGTTAACAGTAACTTTTGAAAAAGTTTTCTAGCAAATACAAGGGCATTTCTCGATCAATCTTGGGTGAGACGATTAGGAGGATATCTGTTTTGATATCTGTTCTTAAGCCGAATTTACGAGGACTAAAGGTTATTCCTAATCCCTTTGTTTATTATGCAATTTCATTTATGACCCGTTAATCATTTAAATCGTAATTTCATTATAATCCTGTAAGATTAAAGGAATGTATACGGATATATTCCCACAAGTGGTATCAGAGCCTTAGGGCTATGAAATTATTTTATGTGATTTTCATAAATATTAAATTGTATGATTATTGAAAAAAAAAATATTCGGATTTTTTTTTTAAACTCACGGTTTTATATTTTTTTGTGCCGTGATGATTTTTTTTTTAGGGTTCCATTATAGATTCATTCATATTATTGTTTTAATCTGTTAAAGATGATACTATATGAATTTGTTGATATTTTAATTTAATAAGGATTAAATTAGAATGTAAATGGAATTGTATTGGATGTTAATGAACATCAATTTTTGTGCTATATATTTTCGGTATAAATTGTTTTAGATGTTCATATTAAAAGGTTAATTTGAATCATCTGTTTGTATCAATGTTTAATAACGATTAGATATTGTTTGTTTTGTACCGATCTAGTTAATATAAGCTTGATCGAATTAAAACGGTTTAATTTGATTAAATTTTTTTTGCTGCCCGTGTTACTGTTCACAGTTATAAAAAAAAAAAAAAACAAAAAAATTTATGAGATCTCGAATGATGGAAACATGGTTTGGATGTATTTATGAGATCTCGAATCTCCTTTTATTTCTTTTAATTATGTTTTTGGAATTAGAATGTAAATAGGTTTATTTTGTAATTTTGAAAATGTAATTTAAAGAAGACTAAAGATGGAGATCGGATGCTCACTCCCGCTTCATGGACCAAGATGAGACAAAGTCAAGCTTCTCGGGTCCATTAGGATGGATTCCAAACTTGTATTTACTGTTCATTTTGGTAGATAGGCCACACTAGGACCGTTGTAATAGTTTACGTATTTTTTCGTTCTTTTGCTTTTCATTCACATGTTAAATAATTGCATCATATTCCGCCTAAACCAAACCACCTAAATTGCATGAAAAATGATTCATATAGTTTGAATTTTCATCATAGACATACAGATGTCACTCGTTCATAGGGCCATCACCTTAGTCTAAATCATTCACGAAATGCTAGAAATTTGTTCACTTAAAATGAATTAAATTTAAGATGATGGGATCTTCTCTAAAATGAAAATTGAGATTAGTCTTTATAGGGAAAACTACTATGAACCCCTTCTTCGTCGGAAGTCATAATATGACCCCTTCTACGTTGGGTAAGTAGTGAGTGTTGACCTATTTTATCTCAACATTATAGTACGAGTAATATCTCGTGATTATGATGGACTAAAGATAGAAGTTACAGAAATTTATCGACCAGGAATTCTAAAGGTAGAATAGCCAAGAGGTTGGGCTTATCAATTACAAAATTTGGTCTGGGATTCATTTGTTATATATTCTTGAGGGAGGTCAATGTATAAATGCATGAGTCATCGCATTTAAACAGTTTTTGCACTTAAGACTCAAATTTAAAACGATGAAACTATCATATTTATTTTCTTTTTCACAGTCAAAATATACAGATATAACTGCTAAATGAACAACAACGAGATGGCCCATATACTCACGACTTATTGTACAGCCAGATGCCTATAGTGCTCTACTGAATTTGACTGTGAACAAGACCCCGAATCCGTGAATCCCATTTGCGCAGACCGATGGTCTCTTTATTCGGCACACTTATGAATATTTCCTTTACCAGTCAATACGACACGCCCATCCTGAAGATGATTTACTACGCGTGTGCTCCATGCCTTTTTGCCTTGTAAAGGCGAGGTCCGCGCCCTTCTCGGCATTACGGAATGCGCTTGACCTGAATGGTAAGCTCAAGTACTTGACTGAGCCACTACCGCCAAACCCAGGCCCCAATGCAGGAGCAAATGAATCACTTGCTTATAGTGATTTCGTAATGGAGGCGGGTGCGATAAAGAACGTGCAGCAGGAGCTCACCCAAGGGGCCTTGATGATCAAGCCACATACAAGACATCAAGCTTGACCCCTCAGATGGAAGCTCGAATTACAAGGTCTAAACAACAAGCTATGACAAGTCAAGAGCAACCCAAGCCAAGCCACCCCAATGAAGAAGACAGTTCAGGGTTCAACAACCCATGCCCATCCCCAACACAACCCACATTACCCACACAAAACAGAAACAGAGCCATTCAGGCCCAGACAGACCAGTTAACAAACCCAGCCTCTAGGAGGTACACCAGGGCATCCCAACCACCCCCACTATGGCCTACCATCAAGACAACCCTCTAAGCTACAAGTTTGCCCAGGACAAACCATTTTGAAGTCTAGTAAAAACCCATGAAACAGACACCCCAAAGCTAGAGTCCAGTAAACAGCATAGCAGAGGTAGTACATGCTCAGATGATGTTTTCTTTTGCTTAAGTCAACTTGTCTTCATCTAAGGCAGGTTTATCTATGTCCTCATAAGAGTGGAGAGTTCCAAGGAGCAACAAAACACCCAGAGCAAAGCACAAGACAACAAGATCAACATATTTCCATTTCAGGAAAACTCCAAAAACTACTTTATTTGCTTTTGCTCAGTCTGTTTTCTTTTGTGTTTTGTGTCTGTTATTTATAGTTGTTAAGCTCGTCCTCTTGTGAGGCCCTTAATTAATGTCAGTAGAAGTAGTTTAGATCCTAAGCTGGCCCTTGGATGATACATACATCCAATGGTTCACAAGATATCAGTCCCTCTATATAAGGAGGTCTTGTATGTTGTTGTAAGCAGACTTTTATGAATGAATGAATTAAACTTTGAGAAATCACTCAATGTTATCAAACTTGTGCTAAGAGCTGTAGTTTGAAACAAGCCTGATACATCTCCAAGGTGTTTGATCAGTGCCTTGTATTGTGAGTCAAGTTATACCTGTGCTTTGCTGTGGTTTAACTTACTTGCTGTTGAGGTTAGTTTAGGGTGTTTGTGCTTTGCTGTAACACTTGAGACTGTCTCTAAAACCAGTCTTGAATCCTTTCTCTCTTGTGCTTTGCTGTAGAGGACTGTATCCAAGTCATATCCCTTGAATCTTTCAATTAGACAACCCACAATCTCTAAAACAACATCCCTTGTTACTTGATATTGTTTTCAGTTTGAGTCAAGCTAATCAGATCACTTAAAACTTGTGAACCTTAGTAGTTTACACTCCAGAACGTAGTCATCTTTTCAATGGAATCAAATTTGCAAAGGCAATTCATTGCCCAAGGTGCAAACAAGATTTTCACCACGCTCTCTAACGAGTTCTCGAAAGCTCCGAGGATCGATAGCTATGAGCATACCTGTCGCTTCTTTGAAGCGAAACACCAGAAGGGCCAAGCGGTTAGCCCACACATTCTTGAGATAATTGAGAATGTCGAGAAACTGGAGGCACTTGGTTGCAAAATCGATGAGAAGATCGTCATAGACCGCGTTCTTCATTCACTTCATGATGGTTTTGCCCTTTTCAGGGCAAATTACTATATGAATGATATGAAAAAGAGTCTTCATCAGTTCCACTCACTCCTTGTACAGACAGAGAGTGATCTGAAATTGAGTGGGAGCTCGAAGCAGGACGTTCTCATGATTAGCAACAAGGGTAGAGGTAAGGGCAAGGCTCAGGCCAACCTAGCTGTAGGGAAGTCGAAGTTCAAAAAGCCAGGGCAAGGCAAGAGTGGGCCTGGTGAGACTAGCGGTAGCTCACAAGGCAAGACAAAGAGCGATGAAGGTAACGTGGAGTGCCACCACTGCCACAAGTTTGGGCATTGGAGGAGGAACTGCCTCGTGTACCGTGAGGACATAAAAGCAGGCCGCGTCTCTCCTGTTGGTATGCCTTCTTCTTCTATTCATATGATTAAGATCAACCATGCAAGTTTCAGAACTTGGGTATTAGATACTGGTTGTGTTTCTCATCTGTGCAATCATTTGCAGGGCCTAAGAAAATCACAACTCTCGCAAGGGGTGATGTGGACCTGCGAGTGGGGAATTGAGAAAGAGTAGCTGCCGTTTCAGTGGGAACATATGTAATCCAACTCCCGAGTGGATTTGAGTTATTTCTGAATAATTGTTACTATGTACCCAGTTTATCTAAGAACATTATTTCAGTCTCCGTACTTGATAAGAACGGATTTTCGTTTGTAATAAAGGATAATAGCTGTATTTTGTCTTTAAACGAAATGATTTATGGTAAAGCAGTTTCCATGAATGGGATTTATGTTTTAGATCAAACCACAGATATAATGCATGTGAGTAGTAAGAAAGCAAAGGTTGGTGACAAAGATCAAACCTATCTAATGGCATTGCCGTATGGGAACATATAAATGAAAAACGCGTGAAAAAGCTCATTGATAATGGGACTATCTCCCCATTTGACTATGAATCTTTTGGCACGTGTGAATCATGTCTCATAGGCAAAATGACTCGAATTTCCTTCAAAGGTGTTGGAATGCGTGCTGCTGACCTATTAGGACTCATACATACTGATGTGTGTGGACCTATGTCCATCAACGCTAGAGATGGCTATAGATATTTTATCACTTTCACGGACGATTTGAGTAGATATGGATATGTCTACTTAATGAAGCATAAA
>JAIUZE010037660.1:0-10429 GCA_022085475.1 Heliosperma pusillum | reverse complement strand
ACATTGCTTGATATGGTTCGATCCATGTATGATCCACACGGTTGTAACCTGACTCTTTGGGATATTCTTCTATTGTCCGCTGCTCTAATACTAACCGAAAGTCCGTCTAAAACTGTGACAAGACTCCACTTGAAATGTGGAAGGGAACAGTCCCTAACTTGTCCTTTATTCGGGTTTGGGGCTGCGAGGCTATGTCAAGTGGAGACACGAGGATAGCTCGGCCCGCGATCGGTCAAGACAAACTTTATTGGTTATCCAAAAGGAATGTTTGGTCATTACTTTTATTTGCCTACCGAACAACGTGTTTTTGTTGCGGCTAGTGCGAAGTTTCTAGAGAAAGAATTTCTCGAGAACAAGACGAGTGATAGAACCTTCGATCTGTCGGAGGTTCAAGAACCAACAACCGAGCTACCAATGGAGGAAACTGTTCCCTCATCATCGGCTGCGGTAAATATTCCTGAGGAACCTAGAAGGTCGGGTAGAGTCTCCATTCCTCCAGACAGATACATTGGTATGGTCGAGGAGAATGGGAGAGATGACGTTTTACTCTTAGAGAGTAACGAACCCGCTACCTATAAAGGTGCCATGACCTGTTCCGACTCTAAGCTATGGCTTGAAGCCATGCAATCCGAGATGGACTCTATGTATGAGAATGACGTATGGGATCTGGTTGACTTACCTGATAAGGTTTTCGGCCTCTTCAGGTGCAAATGGCTTTATAAAATAAAGCATTCTGTAGAATGACAACCAGATCCATACAAGGCACGACTAGTGGCAAAAGGTTTCACTCAAGTGCAAGGATTGCACTATGATGAAATTTTAGCACCCGTAGTTATGCTGCGTTCCATTCGGATAATCTTAGGAGCGATTGGCCTCTTTTCATGATTATGAAATTTGGCAAATGGATGTGAAAACCGCCTTCTTAACGTTAATTTGGATGAGTGTTGGTCATGGTACAACCCGAAGGTTTCATTGATCCTAAAAATCCTAAGAAGGTATGCAAGCTTAAGCGTTCCATCTATGGACTGAAGCAGGCTTCTCGGAGTTGGAATCATCGTTTCGACCAGGTGATAAAAGAGAATGGATTTACTCGATCGGTCGAGGAACCATGCTTATATATCAAGTCGAGTGGGAGCAAGATTGTCTTCCTAATATTGTATGTAGATGACATACTCTTGATTGGGAATGACATACCTCTCTTAACTTCGGTAAAAATTTGGTTAAAGAACCATTTCCAGATGAAAGATCTGGGCCAGGCACAAAGAATTTTGGGGATCCGTATCTACAGAGATAGATCACGATGGATGTTATCCCTCAGTCAGGAGTCTTATATAGATAAGATTCTTGAGAGGTTCAGCATGACCAACTCCAAGAAGGGGAACCTTCCAATGGTCTCTGGGATACATTTGAGTAAAGCTCAGGCACCAAAGACATCGGAAGAGGTCGAGCGCATGAGTCGGATTCCTTATGCATCAGCTATAGGATCGATCATGTATGCCATGATATTCACACGTCCAGACGTGGCATATGCATTGAGTATGACGGGTCGTTACCAAGGCAATCTAGGTGAAACACACTGGATAGCTGTTAAGAATATCCTTAAGTACCTACGGAGGACTAAGGATTGGGTATTGACTTATGGAGGTGACACTGAGCTATGCGCAACCGGTTACGCAGATGCTAGCTTCCAAACGGATCGAGATGACTCGAATTCTCAGTCTGGATTCGTGTTTACTCTTAATGGCGCTGCGGCCAGCTGGAAAAGCTCCAAACAAAATGTTATAGCAGATTCTACGACTGAGTCCGAGTACTTTGCCGCTTCAGAGGCTGCGAAGGAAGCTATATGGATGCGTCAGTTCTTACAGGGGCTAACTGTAGTTCCTAGTTCAGATGAGCTGATCACCATCTATTGTGATAATAGTGGTGCCATCTTCCAGGCTAAGGAGCCCAAGTCCAGCAACAAGTCTAGGCATGTACAACGGAAGGCTCACATGATCCGAGATTACGTGGAGCAAAGGGAAATAGTGATAGACAAGATTGCTACGGATGATAACGTGGCAGATCCTCTCACTAAACCATTGAGATATGATAAGCATGAAGGGCATGTTATTTCCATGGGAATCAAACGTGTTCCTGAGTTGTATTAGTTGTTTTATATGGATTAGACACCTGTATCTTTTTCATAAAAACTATCTATGAAATCATCGTTTTGTTTTTATATTTTGTCTTTTTCATGTGGGTTTGTACTGACAACATTGAACACCACAAGTGAACTGAATTACATATATTTGTTTTGGTCCGTGAATCGTGCTGGCTACATGAGCTGATAACCTGGCAATATTTTGTGACGTGAGTTGCTGGTGGTGGTTAACGAGCATAAGTCAAAACTGTGTGCTGGATCGATCACAGATGCAGGTTATAATGGATAATGCGCATGACATTTTGTGCCACACGTTATGGAGTCCTAAATGTTTCGGAACATTAGGTGCCGGGTCGTGGATAGGATACCATAGTGTTCCTAGAGTCGATTCTTTTGACTATCGACTGTCTCTTGAGATAAAGGCAGTTTTTGGGTGACTTTGGTTTCTTTCTCATGGTCGACCGTAACAGGAGGCTAAGTAGATTTTCACTGGGTCATTTCATACTGCGCTTGTATCTGCAAGATTCGAGTTGACGAAAATATCCAACCTTTATCAGGATATGATATTTCTCAGGGCCACTCGAGGAGCTGTAACTGAAATGCATGGCCATGCTCGAATGAAGATTCGTTTATCAGTTAAGTTACTCTATAGTCGGGGAAACCACTCTTGATACAGATCACTTGTAAAATACGACCTTTGTGAATACGGACTTTGCAAATTGTTTTACATTGAGTTTACATTGAGTGGGAGAAATTTATTATGGATATGAGAATCGGTTATCGCACATACACTTGTACGGACAAGTGGGAGATTGTTGGGGCCAGTGTCCTCCACAGTTAGTGCAATAACATAAATAAATCTCTGTAGGTTCACAGGTATACTTTGTATTGTAATCAGTTGATTAACGTTTATCGATAACGGTTGGCTTGCTAGATAAGTTTGACGTTATCGTCATACAGATGGCGGTGATCAACTGGTCCCTAAAAGTCACACCTAAAGGATGTGATTGAGAGATGTGATTATTTGAGAAAATAATCATATTGATGCCTTATTAAATGACTAAAAGGTTAGTCGGTGTTTCTGACTAAAAGGTTAGTCAATGTGATGATGATATAATTATTTAATAACGATTAAATAATGTTAGCTAAGACGAATTAACTGTAATTCGTTTTAGTTGTAGTATATAATGTGAGCTTAAACGAATTAAAATGTTAATTCGTAATTAAACATAAACCGTTATATTTAATTAGCAGGATTATAAATATACCGATATTTATAATTGAAGTATATATTATACGATTGTCATAATAATTGTTATGTTAATATATCCACTGCAAAATGTTGTAATGGACCTTATTAATGTATGACAACATATTAGACAAATATAATATGTATAACATTATATTAAATGGAAGCGAATATAACCGAAAAAAGAGTCCAGATTCACTCTAGAATTTTCGGTCAATGGGTAGTTATTTTGAGAAGAAAAAAACTCCTCATAATACTACCATGTGTGCCGTGAAATACAAGGGGAAGATAAAAAGATTCAAACCTTAATTTCATTTCACACAAGTGCCTCCATCATTCACTTAACACAAAAGGTTAACAGTAACTTTTGAAAAAGTTTTCTAGCAAATACAAGGGCATTTCTCGATCAATCTTGGGTGAGATGATTAGGAGGATATCTACTTTGATATCTGTTCTTAGGCCGAATTTACGAGGACTAAAGGTTATTCCTAATCCCTTTGTTTATTATGCAATTTCGTTTATGACCCGTTAATCATATAAATCGTAATTTCATTATAATCCTGTAAGATTAAAGGAATGTATACGGATATATTCCCACACAAATAATCTAAGTATGAGAAAGGGGGTCCCTGCCGGGTGCCCGGCCGCCGGCCACTGACCGGCCTGGAGCACGCCAAAATTCTCGAATGTTGTCTGATGTTGCGCAGGCCGGGTGGTAGGCCGGCCGCCGGGTGCCCGGCCGGCGCTACCTGGCCTACTTTTTCTCCCTATCTTTTTCCTTTCTTTGTGGGGGTTGTGGTCCGAGCCGGGTGGACGGCCGCCGGTCGGTAGACCGGCTTGCGCCACCTGTTAGCTCTCTCCTCATTTCTTCTTCTCAATTCCAAATCCCGACTCATGCAAGGCCTTTATGCATCGATTTCTTCGTTTCCGCCTTAATTCCTGCAAATTGAGACCGACATTCATAGCACGGGAAATCGGGAAGCAAAATGCAATTAAGGGCACGCAAATCCGTGTAAACGGGCCAAAATGGGGACGAAAACGAGAGGAAAAATGTGACTAATTAAATGCTTATCAAAATTCCCCACACTTAAGACTTACTCGTCCTCGAGTAGGTAAACAAGACTCGAGTCCTATATGTACCCTTATTCAATCACTACACTAATACTAAAGCTACTACCTAAACTTCTAATAATATCCGATGGTAGGAAATTAACGGGCCTCCTCCGTCCCTTCAACTCACAACGAGATACTCATGAGGTAGAGTACCTCCTTGCAAGGCAAGTAGGGGCTTGCACAAAATCGCGATACATCCAAATGATAAGCACGTAAGACCATGACAAGAATGCATCTAACAAAAGAAAAATCACACGCCTCATCCATGTGACGAAAGTATCTATGAGGAAAACCGTCTAAATAAATGTGACAACCCTCGCGAATGCGGAAATATAAAACATACAAGCATGTGAATTAATTTGCGGAAATATGAAGTTTTAAAAACTTTTATACATGCAAGATAGAAAAATACGAGGAGTGTCAAAACATTACAAACTAAGTACGGAATACAACAAAGAGACGGAGTCTCTCAAAAGGTTAGCAAAGAACAAGTGTTAAGCAAACTAGCTAATAAACGTCTAGAGGTGTTTCATCCAGGGACAACGCCCGCTAGCTCACACCCGAACCCAAAATACCACAAGCAAAAAGCCATCCAATCAAGCAACCTGTTGATCCATGAAAAACATGAACGCCACAGTCAGTGGGGAGTAACTCCGGGTTCTCCCAGCCATATCACATTAAACGTACATCAAAGGAAATACAAAAGTAGAACATGCATACATAAAGATATACATGTGAGATACGATAAAGATAGCTAGGCAATTCGATATATAATGATACGAGCATATGGAATACAAATCCGAATCCATCATGTTATACAAAGACTCAGGGAAGACACTCTTAGGCAACCGAATACGCTCACTAGGGCTTGCATCTCACCGTTAGCGGTATAAGTTTGATAAGATTGAGACTCGACAAACAAACCATGCCAAGTCATGCGATGATCACAATAAATCCATCATATTATCATCCATTCAAACATTCCAATACATAGACGGTGCCCAATCATGCAATGACCATGAATAATATCATGAAATCACGCATTCAAAGACGACGACACAAAGACGACATCTCTCACGGTAAATGAAACGCACTAGCACCGTGTACATGGCAAGTATGATTAAAAGGCATCCACGAGATGACATTTCCCTGAACGCATACACGATCACATTTCGTATATGTACACTAATTTCCTCCGGTAGGACGACGATAATAATACGGTCCTAGTCTAAACCTGGCCAGACTCTCGGAATAAATCATGTTCCGATTCGACATGCGATAAACGTTTCGCATCCAAGACTCGGTCAATCATAGACGCCGAGTACCCCAAATTCGGTCGAAAATTCACGAAAGAGGCGGAATAGAGCTCAAGCCACATAACAAGCGGTACGCTACATGCAAATAACACCACCTCGCAAGTACACAACATTTGACGGCCGGGTCGATCAACGCAATGTGTTCAACTCCCAACAACGTCGTCGTATGCCCACTACACATGCAATTAAGCAGTAGGATACCTCCCCGTTCCGACATTCCAGCCTTACGAACGTGGAGGTAGCCAAGGGAATGAGAGTACAAAGCACAAGACAAAATAGTGCTCAACCCGTATCATTTGTAAAAACCGACTCAAAGGGGAACATATCACAAACCGTCACAAAACATGAGAATATGGCATTATATAAATGTAAATATGATAAACATGAATCAATACATGATACATAAGCATTAGAACAAGTTTATGAAGCATAATGAATAAGAAACATAGTTACCTCTCCAAAACAACAAGTTTGGAAACTAACTAAAACAAGGGTTCACTTCAAACTGTGATAACTATAGTTATAGACATGTAAATACAGAAATTCCAAGTCAAGGTGATAGCTTATCCTCTTACGGTTCCAACGAATGGTCACAATTCCAAAACAAGCAAGTAACAAAGGAGATATGATCATTCTACGAAAAAGGGTCGGTGCAGTGAAACTGCACAAGTCCACCCGAGAAAAACCAACACCATTTCTATCATTTCCAATTTTCATAATTCACTTCTATCAACTATCAACAATCAATATTCATCATCAACCATCATCAAATAACAACAATCATCATCCATAACATAATTCCTAAACTTACTAATCGTAATCTAATACGAATTCTAGCATATAAAGCATGTAAAACACGTAAATGATATCGAGTAACCCTTCACCGTTACCTTTATGCGTCTTTAATCGATTACTAAGCCTTCCTAGTAGTCTCCACCTACAATTAGGTAATAAAAGATGAATATATTTCACCTTGAGAAAGACGGATAATTTAAAAAGCGAGAAAGACGGTAATTTTATTACCAATACGGATAGAGGAAGGTAAGAGGGGAAGAATGAGACGAACTTATGTGAATTCCAATAAGAAACGAAGGAGATACGGTGAATCTAAGCTTGGAAAGATTATGGAAGAAAGGTTTTGGGTTTCTTAGTGATGAAGTAAGATGAATTGTGTTTGTGTAAGAACTAGGTTAAGGGAGGTAGTATGAGATATATATAAGGAAAAAGTCAACAAAAGTCAAAGACGACTCAAAAGTCAAGAAAAGTCAAAGACGACTCAAAAGTCAAGAAAAGTCAAAGACGACTTAAGATTCAAGAAAAGTCAAAGACGACTTAAAATTCAAGAAAAGTCAAAGACGACTCAAAAGTCAAGAAAAGTCAAAGACGACTTAAGATTCAAGAAAAGTCAAAGACGACTTAAAATTCAAGAAAAGTCAAAGACGACTTAAAAGTCAAGAAAAGTCAAACTCGCCTTAAGACGGGATTCTCATGGAATCTCGCGGAAATTCCAAATACGAAATCGAAAATTCTAAATTCGACTCGGAACATAAAACTCTATATTAAAACTTAAATTTGCTGAAAAGTATCCGTAAAATATTTTCACTAGAAAAATAGGGTACATTTCCGGGTGTTACAATCACCCCACCTTTTAAAAAGTTTCGTCCTCGAAACTTGAGAGTAGAAAACAAAAGTATCAAGGACAAGATTCGGTTTTCAAAATTAATACAAAACTTTTATAAGCGAAAACATTTATGAAATGATGTTCTTCTCGAAACGGTTTAAGGAAATTTTTCATAAAAGCGAAACTTTATTTACGAATCACAAGAGTGCCCGTCGCGAACGAGAACTCTAATTATCCAAAATCAAATCAATGTCGAATTAGTGAAATCGAAATTCAAAACAACGTTAGTAAGTGCAGAACTAGTTATCAGACGTCTCCAATAACAAGTGCAAACATCCCACCAAACGCAAAATCCAAATATAAAAGCGAAAGAAATCTATTTTCTCCAAAAAGGAGGTACAAAAACCATCTTTAGACTTCTTTGAAACGTTAAATTAGAAATATAATATGGAAATTTGAAAGTTTTATCAAATATAAAATCAAATCACAAGACATTACACGTACATAGAGCGAGTCGCACATCTCACACACAATTCAGGGTAACAACTTAAATACAAAACACGCAAAAACGAAACAAATTGAACTCTTATGGATAGGAAGATCGCGATGAAGTCGGCAGGAAGATCTACAAGAATTCGACATCACAAATCTCTACTAATAAACTAGATCCTCAAGAGAAGGCAATTTACCCAATTTGCAACTCATCATTTTCAATCATCAGAATTTCTACAAAAATATTCCATAATCACGAAACTTCGAGTAACAAATCCCAATTATTCGAACCCAACTAGAATCTACTAAGGTTCATCGGCACGGTAGACTCCACAACTAACAACTCACATGAAAGATTCATTACGTACTCTAATCTTCTTAGCTTCATCAAAACTCAAAATGAATCGATTTTCATTGATGACAAAACTCCTCAAACTTTGGGTACCAACTCAATTACCCTAAAGCAAAGTCTCTTTTAGAATCCACCAATTAGAGACATCTAATTCCCAAAAGATATCCCAAGCAACCGTTATAATACCCAACATCAACAAACTATTATCATGATCAACTCAATTCTCAAAACAACACTACAATACCAAACTCCGAATCTAACATCACCAAGAGAGGATACATTATCACTATTAGGATTCATCCTAGAGCTTAAGTCTTATTTCTCATGATCAAATACAACCTGAACTTTGCTCAATCCAAAGACACATCTTCTAACTAAAGAATTCCAAATACATTACTCTTACTCTCTGAGCCTTACAGACGGAATATCCAATCCACTAAGGAAAAGATGAAGCGGCAACGAGATAGGAAACGATAAGAAATCTCAAGGAGAACACGAGAATAAAATCAGGCACGAGATTAAAAGAGAGGAACGCTGAAAATAACTAGGGCAAGAAAGAGACAAAGCAGATAGTAGAGTTATGAAGATATCCGCGTAAGAAATAAGATACGAGTATGCGATTTCTTAAAGATCAATCTTTACAAAAGCATTCAAGAATGGAAATGAAAAGGGACAATGGCACGGGTAATGGTTTAAGGTTTAATCCACAAAATTTCTCCTTTCAAAATTAAGGCGATAATAAAACCACTTAATTATTCCTTTACAAAGGCCTCTTACAAGGGACCATCATACCACGAGCAATCATCAAAGTAAGGTACACCTAGACTTGATAAATAGACTACAACCCAATTCATCCATCCTTTCATATCACACGGATTCCCAATTGCGGAATTGCAACTCAAGCATAGTAACATTCTCTCAACTCCATAATTTGACACATTCCCAAAGGTTTCAAAAACCGAAGAACCAATAAGGAATTCTACATACTAATCTCTTTTCAACTACTAAGGCCACAAAGTAGAACACCGAACAAAACGTCATTATCAACATCATATAACCCACAAGTTCATTATTAACAAAGTACGACCTCAAGTCAAACCTCATCATTAACGTCCCAAGGTATTTCCATCATAACTCACATCATAATCCTCAAGTAATATGGTTCAACTTACCGAAACCTTACTACTTCGAACGAGTCTCCAATACCATAAGATAAGATCATATCTTTAAATCCAAGAACTATAGCCAAATGCTTTTTCACCAAGCCTATACTCTAACACATACACTAGAATCCACAAAAAGTCACTTAGTCTCAAAAGCAATTCGCACCTTAAGATATCATTCAAAACTTCTTATTTACACCAATTAGACCTATCATAAGCATGGTCTTCAAAACAATACTAAACTTTCTAAGTCCCAAAAGACAAATTACTATGATTAAGAAGTCATAGCCAACTCATTCGCCCTTAACACCATCGAATATCATGAACTATTTACACACAAGTCATGACAACATCAAGCTTAAAATCATCAAACTTATCTTACTACCTTTCCTTAGAGATACAACCAATCATCATTATAGGGTTAATTTAGATCTACACCATTTTCCTCAAATCACAAATTTATTCTAACAATCACTAATATTCCACAAAAATCAAAGTTCTTCCGACCAAGTATAATATACCACAAATAAATGGGTATGACATCCACAAAAATGCTACAAGAGGAAGGTAAGGATACCAATGGTAAGATGGAGGAACTATCAAGAGTAATTTCCAAGAGGCACACAAGTTGGAAGAGAAAGAAGCACTTAGATAGAAGGAAGAGAGCATAATACATTAAGGACGAGAGAATTCATAGATGAGGAAGAAATACACTTTAATTAAGGCTTGTCAATCTTCAATCTTTGGTAAAGGATACTTTTCTAAGTAACACATTGATCCACCTTAAGACGTAGATACAAACAAACATAACATCACTCAAAACAATCAACAAACAAGTTAGAACCTAACAAACATCAAGTACACCAAGACTACCAAGTAAAGTCCTTAATTTCTACCCATCTCTCATTTATTATTTCAAGGTCAAGTAGTTTAAGTTTAAGGTTCACGTGTGTGCGTCGGGAGCGTTTAAAGCTCTGATACCA
>JAIUZE010037655.1:0-11560 GCA_022085475.1 Heliosperma pusillum | reverse complement strand
TTAAAGCCGTCCAGAATCGGGAACAGAATCTCGGATCACGATCTGAAACTATATCTTTAGGCACTCCATGGTAGCGTACTATCTCTCTCACATAAGCACTAGCCAATACATCTATCTTCCAAGTTTCTTTGATAGGCACGAATCGGGCACACTTGGTTAGACGGTCTACAATAACCCAGATAGCATTCTTTCCACTAGACGTAGTAGGTAAAGCCATCACGAAGGCCATAGAAATAGACTCCCATTTCCACAGAGGATTCCAAAGGTTGTAGCCACAACCTCCGGCTTTTGATGTTCGATCTTCACCTTCTGACAAGTAAGACATTAATAAACAGATCCTTTACTTCAATCTTCATACTAGCCACCAAAATGTTATGGTCTCAAATCTTTATACATTTTGTCACCGGCAAGATGAATAGATGTATAGGGAAAGGTGAGTTCATCAAAAGTATTCTCTTTCTCAACTCGGCACTTCTCGGAACATACATTCTACCATGGTAACGAAGGTAGCCATCATTATCCACCACACAATCCTTAGCTTGCCCAAGTAGAATTTTTGCTCGTATGGCTATGAAAGTAGCATCCTCCAGTAGATAAGTACGAATCTCTCGATAGAAATCGGGTTCCGCAGTCAAAGCACCAAGATAATCGAATCCTTTCCCAACAAACTGTATCTTAAGCTTCTGAAATTCTGTTACCAGTTCATCGGGTAAAGTACTAAGAGCATTCAATGAATGACTCGTCTTTCTACTCAATGCATCTGCCACAACATTTGCCTTTCCTTCATGGTAAATCAACTCGGCATCATAATCATTCACTAACTCTAACCATCTTCTCTGTCTCATATTCAACTCCTTCTGAGTAAAGATGCACCTCAAGCTTTTATGATCGGTATAGATTCGACAATGAACTCCAATAAGATAGTGTCTCCAAGTTTTCAATGCATGCCCCACAGCTGCTAACTCAAGATCATGAGTCGGGTAGTTCACTTCATGAACCCTGAGTTGTCGAGAAGCATAAGCAATGACTTTTCTATTCTGCATCAAGACACATCCCAAACCATGCTTTGAAGCATCACAATACACATCATAATCCGCTTCATCATCTGGCAAAGTCAACATCGGTGCGGTAGTCAATCTCTTCTTTAATTCCAAGAAGGCAATTTCACATTCATCGGTCCAGATATACTTTGCTTCCTTCTTTAGCAATTGAGTCATCGGTCTTGCTAATTTAGAGAAATCTTTCACAAACCGACGTCATAACCCGCTAAACCATGGAAAACTCAGAATTATCGGACAATTTTTCGAACTCTTCCATTCCACCACGGCCTCAATCTTAGTTGGATCGACCATAACACCGTCTTTTGAAATGACATGACCAAGGAAAGATACCTCGGGCAACCCGAATTCACATTTAGAGAACTTAGCGTACCATTTTTGACGTCGAAGAACACCCAAAATGGTTCGGAGGTGATCAGCATGTTCTTCCTTAGATTTAGAAAAGATCAAAATATCATCAATGAATACTACAACACATTTATCGAGGTACTCGCTGAAGGTACGATTCATCTGATCCATGAATATTGCTGGAGCGTTAGTCAAACCGAATGGCATCACTTAAAATTCGAAATGACCATACCTCGAGCTAAAAGAAGTCTTGGGAATATCTGCTTCACGAACGGGAATTTGATGATAACCCGATCTAAGATCAATCTTTGAAAAAGTTGAAGCACCACGTAACTGGTCAAAGAGATCATTAATACGCGGAAGAGGATATTTGTTTTTGATTGTGACACGGTTCAACTCCCGATAATCAATGCACAGTCGCATAGAACCGTCTTTCTTTTTGACAAAGAGCACGGGCGCACCCCAAGGAGATGCACTAGGCCTAATGAAGCCTTTCTCAATCAAGTCATCAAGTTGGATTCTCAACTCTTTCAATTCGGAAGGAGCCATACGATAAGGAGCTTTAGCAATTGGTCCAGTTCCAGGAACTAGATCAATGGAAAATTCAACATCTCTTTCAGGAGGAATTCCTGGTAATTCATCGGGAAAAATATCTGGAAATTCTTGAACAATTGGCACATCTTCCAATGAAGGCAAAGACGAAGTGGTAGAAGTAGTCACAACACATAAGAAAGCTTTGTAACCTCTCTTGATAGCTTTTACCATCTTCATAGCCGAAACAAGTTTCACAGTGGTCTGTTTTCGAACCCCTTGATAGGATACACGGATACCTAAAGAACTTTTGAGAATAATCTTCTGGTCACGGCATTCAAATCGAGCATGATATGTAGATAACCAATCCATGCCCAGAATGATATCAAATTCTTCAAGAGGGAACCGAAGGAGATTAGCCGGAAAAGTAGATCCGTTTATTGATATAGGAATGTCCGAATGAACATAAGAGCATGAAAAAACATCTCCGGACGGTAAAGATATAGGAGTACTTTCTCCAATTGAAGCTTTGAGAGGTAATTTATCGGATAGTCTCATCGAAATAAAGGACAAAGAAGCTCCCGTATCAAATAAAATTAAACACGGTATTTCATAAATTGAAAACATACCAGTCACAATGTCTGGTTGAGCATCGACCTCAGCGCGGCTCATGATGAAAATTCGACCCTTCGGTCTCCCAGAAGTAGCTGGTGTAAAAGCTGTCTTCTTCTTATCAGGACATACATTAGACTTGTCTCCCGGTTTCAGACAAGTAAAGCACACAATTGGCTTGTTGAAACAGCCAATACCGGGATGCATAGGCATCTTGCACCCAAAACAGATACGACCCTTAAGATCGTTGTTGTTGCTCGGGACGAATGGACGGTTACTCTGAGTTGCTTGTCCACTCTGAAAATTATTCCTCTTGTTTGAGTAAGAGGAGGAAAAGGAAGGTCGAGAAGTAGGATACAACGGTCTCTTACCATAAGCATTAGGAGCAACATACTGAAAGTCCATAGACCTTAATTAGACTCCTCTAATTATTTACTAAATTACTTATTAATTTAGTTTATAATGATCTATGTAACATGCATGCAAATATAAAGACATTTACATAAAAGAAGAAATTTCCTCACATTGATATGGAAATTATATGGCCACAACAAGAACTCCTTCTTGTTGTTCTTGAGCTATAAATATGGATGAACACAAGAAATCTCCAAACAAGAAGACCTCCTTCAAGTTGCACCAAGATTAACCCAAATAATCTACCCTTATATTAATAGATAATAAGATAGATATTATCTACTAATATATGACTATATACTGCACTGTAATACTTAGTAATTATTAGTATTGAGAGTTTAGTGAGGGAAGTAGTTTAGAAAGAAAGTATGACAAATTGCACAAAAGGAAGTAGTGAAAATGACTAACAATTGTTCATAATAGGCACTTTGGCAGGCTGACAAGCCAAAATTGGACTCGTTATTTGTTTCAATTGGACACAGGCCAATTTTGAGTGGAGTGTTGTAGAAAAATGATGATTGGTTTACTACTTGTTATGTACTTTCAAAAAGTAACTAAGAGTAAAAATAAGAACAAAATCATCAACAGTAATTACTACCAAAACGGTCCATTAGGGCCTAGTTTGGTCCATTTTGATTTTTGATATTTGTCTCACAAATACGTATTGATCATATGGTTAATTATCTTGTATAATTAAGTGTTAATTTGATCATATAACAATTATATGACTCAATTAAATAAATAATATGTACCTAACATTTTAAGTAATATTTTACCATTATATCAATATATAATGGGTCCCACAATGCTTAGTTAATTTATTTTACAACTCCTTGTAAATATAATTAACTAATACCTCTATCTCAAAACCTCAACTAATTTAGTAATTTAACGATTAATTACTAAGTTAAATCTTATTTAATCGTATTAAAATAAGATATAAATTTATTAGTCAATTAACGCATAATTGAAAAATAAGTTTAATCGAATTTGAGTTCTTAACTCAATTTCTAATAATTAACTCTCGTACATATCGAATTTATGTAATGTACTAATTAACTGTATCGTATCAACCATAATTGTTACATTTGGATTTCATCCTTTAGGTGTGACCGAAGGGATCAGTTTGATCACCGAAGTCAAACGACATAACTCAAAATTCTAGTTTGCCAACCGTTATTGAGTTACGTTAATCAACTGACTAATCATATATATGTCAATAATTATCCCAATTATATTCCTAATAAGATTTATTATGTGCGCACTATGATGTGAAGGACACCAATCCAAACAATGATTATGTCCAATTGTCTGACACAAGGTGCCGTCACCGTTCTTGTATCTTTATCACATCTCCCACTCAACGCAAGGTGTCTTCCAGGTCGCACTTGCGATTGACAATATCTAGAGTGGTTTTCTCGATATGGAGAGTAACTGTCTGACCGGAAAATCTACCATAGATCTCTTTCCGAGCGTGGCCACGCATTTACAGTAACTACTCCTCGAGTGGCCTAAAGATGTTTTTACCCAACGTGGGTGGACAAGTCCTGTTGATCCATCTACTCTGTATGATGCAGATCACCATGATCCAGAAGAAGTCCATCGGCCTCCTTTTACGGCACGACCTAGAACATCAACCAAAACCAATCGGAAACTGCACCGACTCAGATAGACGGTCGCCAGTCAAAAGAATCGACTTATAGGAATAAGATAGAAGACACTGCCACGACCAGGCATCAAATAATTGATTTAAGGGTCTCTACAATGTCACTGTCCGACAGAGTGTCATACAGTCTGTCTATGTAAACGACCAGTCATCTCCATGACCCCATAGTGCTGAACCAACCATCGATCGACTTACAATCTAGTCATTTCGAGACGTCACCTCATTGAGGGACTAGGGACAAAATACTAAGTTCATCATGTTCACTTGAATTGGGTTCAACCTTTCTTTCAACCAATTCGGATAAACAAAGTATTAAAATTTAGTCAAACTAAATAATGGAGTTTTTAATGAAACTCTAACAATGAATGCGATTATCAAATATTTGGAAAAAATTGATACGCTATCAATAATTTCATATCTTATAATCTTTAGCAATTCAGGTACATATTTCAATCCCCATTGAACTGACATGACTATCATGTTCAGCCTGCAAAATGCATGGCTAATGGATTAGCAATACTTGCATCTCTCCCATCGTTCTGATTGCTATTTCTTTTTGTCTACGTAATCTCATATTACATAAAACTTTCTGAGTACGTGTCTAGATTTGAATCTAGACTTAGGACTCTTGGCCTAAAGGTAGCTCCCACTGTTTTACCAGTATAATTGGATAGGATATACAGCTATATGAACTATTTCTAGTCCCTCAAATACTGTCGAATCCAAGCTACTTTCATATGCATCATCATATGACGCAATGTACTCCATTTCCGTTGTTAAATCCGCAATGATAAACTGCCTGGAACACTTCCAGCGGATACATGACATTTCTAATTTGAAAATGTCACTTCTACTTGGAACCTTTCCAATAGTATTTTCTGTTTGGAACTCTTCCAACAGATAAATCTTCTATGAAACACAGCCAGTTCGTGATTTCAAATCACTTTGATCAGTTTGGAAACTGAAGTCTGTGTAAACTCTTACACACAACTCACTTTAAACTCCAAACATATGAAACATATCTTTAGTCCTTCGCAAGTACTTACGGATGTTCATTATGGCTATCAAGTGACTCTCACTTGGATTTGATTGCAAATGATTCGTCATACTCAAAGTATGCGAAATGTCGGATTGAGTATACATCATAGCGTATATAATTGATCCCGCAGCGGAAGCAAAAGGAATCAATTATGATGTGTTCAAATTCCTTGAACTAGTCAAAGATCTTATCAATATAAGAATTTTGACTCAATGCTAATATCCTTTTAGATTTATCTCCATAAATCCAGATATCTAAAAGATGTATTCTACTTCTCCAAAATCTTTCATCATCTAAAATGATCAATATGTCTCCACATATAAGACTTGTGAAAACCATATTACTCCCACTAAACTTCATGTATAAACATAATTCCTCGAGATATCGAGAAATATTTTATGACATGATTGTGACACACTAATTCCAACTCTTTAGTGCTTACTTAAGACATCCTCTTAAGCTTGCAAATTAACTTAGGATAGTTAGGATCTACGAACCCACAGGTGAATATAAAATATACTACCTCTTCTAGAATCGTATTCAAGAAGGTGGTTCTTGAGATCCAGTTTGCATCATACTATTATGATATGCTGTAATCGCTAAGTATATTCGAATGGATCAAAGAATTAAGGTTGGTGCAAAAATCTTTGCCTACCAAGTTATCTTTGAAAACATTTTAATGTTCATCCATGCAAAGTTCGATCTTAAAAATCAATTTACATTGAAGAGGTCGTACTTCTTCAAGTAAATTTTACCAGGTCACATACCTGACCATCATGCATGGAGTCCATTACGAATCGTATGACTCTAAGCCATATCAAGAAGTTGGGACTAAAAACAGTCTTTTATAAGTCGCATATTAGAATTCATCACTATTAAGGAGCGATAAAATTCCACCTGACCTCCTAGGTTCCGAAGAAACAACTACTGAACAAGCAATGAGGAAAAATTTTTCCGGACCATATGCTCAGTTTGTGGCTCTTGAAACATTTTCTCCCACTCTGTCTTATCAAGAAATAATCGTATTTTTATTGAAAGACAGCATCACGAGTCACAAACGCTTTGTTCTCGTGGTCACTGTAGGATTATTGAGCACTTGTTTCATTTGGATAACTTAGAAATTAGGTACGCTACCTATCCATATCGTATATGAAATAAAATCCGACTGTTTTAAATGTGCTTTAATATGGTGGGAAAAGAAATAGCAGACAAAAATATTAAGATCCCAAGGTTAGTCAAATGGCTCATTTTGACTAGATAAAGAAAAAACCATATCGTATAAGGTTCTGTTTCTCTGTTCAACAACACCTTATCTAATAATGTGTGTTAGAGAAGTTAACTTGTGAAACCATTTCACAATACTTTTGGTGAAAATAAAAGTCAATACTTAGATATTAATAGTTACGATTTAGTCGTAAGTCCTTGATCTAATGCTCTAGTGGTTAACTACTTCTCATTGAAGCTCTTTGAACTTTTCAAAGATTTCTCTTAGCACCTCATTAAGTAGAATCAAACATAATATCTTCTTAAATCGTCGGTAAATCAAGTGAAGTAATCATTACCATCTCTGGTTGTGTTTGTTATTGGACCACACGTATTCTTGTGTAATGGGGCCAATAAATTACTAGTTCGATTTCCTTTTCAACAAAAGGGCACGAATCATCTTGCCTTGAATACAAGATTCGCACACACCATAAGATTCAAAATCAGATGGGTTAGGGATAGTTGTTAATACTAGCCTCTTAATGTGCTACACAATCCAAAATTAAGATTAGACATAGGTCACCAATTTTGAGCCTTTTTCAATCTATATGACAAGTAATTACTAGTTTAGGTCAAGAATATAATTACCTTTGATTGGTGTGGGATAACCATTGACCAAGTATAGGCATAAAAAAGATACAACGTTTGTTCTATTCACAAAAGTGAAACACTTGTGTCGTACACAAAAGTGGATACTATATTCTTTATTTAGAGGTTATGTACATAATAACGTTTATTAAAGTATACCTCTAAATCCAAAACTAGATTGATCACATTATAACTTTTATATGTCTCTATAGAAATAAAACTACAATAGTTATATTTCCCTTGTTGGTCGACATTTAATCATGGTTACTCGTCGCACGAATCATTATTATATGCATTGAATACATTGATGAAAACCATAATGGGTATCTAATATCCAAAAATTGCATTTTCGGCAAATATAAATGCCGATCATATAGATTTTATGGGTGAAAAATTACACCCTATTTCTAACTCATTAGAAAACATTGGGAAGATTCTTTTCTTGTGTCCTACACTGTAAAATAGAATCGTCAAAAGTTGGGTTCGACACCTTGCTTGGGTTTTGACTTTACTATTCAAAATAGTCTGGCCTTTTTCCCTTGCCTTGTGCCAAACTCGTGCCAACCTACTCTTGAACCTCGTCTTAACAATTAAGAATATAAACATCATTCTTAGTGCTCCCACTCACTTTCATGAATCTCTACTTAGACAAGTATATTGGAATTATTGTGAAGACTATTATTCATTTCATTCATGGTTTTACCTTCAAAAGGATAAATCTTTCATGAAGTGACTACGGTATTTGGTTGTTCACGATTTCAAATAAATCGATTAACCTAGTCATCCCAACTGATTTGGCCTCTTTTGAGGTAAGCCTCGATAAGGAGCATTATGACGACATACCAAAATACAAATATTTTCTTTGGAGCAAAAAATTGATTGTACCATTGTTATAAGAAGACGTCACTAAAAATCAAAACGTTTTTGACTATTGTGTGACTTATTTATTTACTCTTTATAAGAGACATTTGCAATGGTGAATATGAGGATCAAAAGATAAAATTCATTTTGTCTTTAGCTACGGTGGTTTAAACGAAGATCGCAATCAATATACTACCGTATAAAATAATGGAAACCTTTTCCACGATTGAACGGATTTACAAGTTCATAGAAGGAAAAAATATTTGTCATTTGCGCGTAATAAATATCAATGGAAAATAAACATTCATTGCTTAAATATAATTTACTTGTAAAAAAATTTTAACAAGTCACTCATATAATGACCCCTCACGAAATTATATAAGTGATTCCAAGACCCATAGTTAGACAAAATAGTCATCGCATGCTACCTTTATCAAAAAATGGTAAGTCAATACTTGACTAATTCTACACTTAGAACTCTTGGTTGACGGATTTCAACTAAATCCATCTCCTAGTCCCAAGATAACGCTTATCTCGTTGAGTCCAATCCAATTTTGGCTTGTGATCGCATCACCCTACTTAACCGAGGTAAAAAGGGACCCACGAGCGTGGTAGCCCTAATGAACACGGGGTTCATAGGTGTTACTAATTGGTAAGGCTAAATCTCAATTTTTTTTTAAGTTATGTGAGAGGTCTTGTCAATTTTGTTATTAATTCCCTATAAGCGAACTAAGTCGGTGAATTTTGAATAACTTTGAATTGACAATAGAGAAATAAAGATGCATGTTGGCGATTTTGGCATGAGCGGAAAAATAAAGCAAGCAAATAATAAATCCTAGTATGGCCACCTAGCTAATCTAATTAACTAGTAGATTACAAAATCGGAAACCAACTTCTTGGCCCCTAGCCTCTTCATGGCACCGTCTTTTGGAACACCGACTTCGGGAATCTCCGTCTTCATAATAATTAATTACAAAAGATACAAATAAAATTCCTATTATACATTTGATCTAAAAATGAAATTAAATTATTACAAACGGCGATACGAGATCGCAAATAAAATTACAACCGAATCGGTATTAGCTTATATATTTGTTTTTTTTTTAAATTTAAATAACTATATATCTTCCTTTTAGTTTCTGTTATTTTTGTAAATAACTATGTTTCTGATTTTTTTTAAAATAACTTAGGAACGGCATAGTTAATCACAAACGTAAAGCACTGATACTTTATTTTAACGAACAACAACCATCATCAACAACACAATTCCTGGTTACATATACAACAGATTTGCATTTAGGAACTTAGGAACTACTAGCTACATATACAACCATAGCGGAAATCTTACATACAAGACCACAGGCCCTCCCATCCCATTACACTGCTATTATGATAGGCTGATACAGACACACACACACTTGACACTCAACATCTAACCCAGGACGTTGCTTGGAATTTTTAGGTGTACATTGCTTGGAAAACAGCCACAACCTGGTTGTAGGCATCGACGATTTCTGAATTGGCCGACTGCTGACCATTCAAGATGGTCGGATACGGCACGTGGAAATAGTCCACGGAATTCTTCAGAAGCTCGGCGTCATCGTCTGTGGCTACCTAGAGGTATGCTTTGACTGTTGATCTATTCGGAGAAACCCAGTCGCTCTTACCATGGCCTCTGAGTTGAAACATATTGCCAAATTGAATGAACAAATAACTTAATATTTAATGGTTTTATCAAATACAAATCATTAAATATAGTAAAACAGTGAAACAAATTATGAAATTTCACCAAGAGTATCAACATCAGAATGTAAAATTTACCAAAAAATTTCAAGACCAGAAAAGGACGTTTCAATTTTATGATCATAATAATCTCACTTTATTGACTTTTATCTTATAAAAATCAATCATCATGCAAAACTTAATTAAAAGTCACGAAATTTTACATACACTAGGTACAACATGCATGTGAGGTCATATCAAAATTTCATGGCGATAAATCAACATGAAACTATTTTTAGTTAACTTTTAACATAAAATATGCATATTAACATGATTTAAAGGCCATAAATCAAAATAAATAGCAAATTAATCCATAAAATCACCAAATTTGACCACAACCATTTTAAGGTCAGTAGGTATGCATGAAAATCAAAAATTTCGTGCAAACCAAATTTTAACACAAATTTTCAATTTTACCCAAGTTATCGTATAACTCGATTTTAATGCCTAAAATCGACATGCATGTAACAATTGAGCTCTGATACCACATGAAAGTCCTAGACCTTTAATTAGACTCCTCTAATTAGTTCATTAATTTACATTAAGTTAATAATTTAGAATCTAGTTATCATGCATGCAAATATAAAAGCATAAAAGAAAAGATAAGACCAAAACATCCTTACATTGGGAATTTTCGGTTCGATATGGGCACAATGAGAACTCCTTCTTATTGTTCTTGAGCATGAAATTAAGTGGATGATCCTCCAAAAATAACCTCCAAAGTAGAAGGTCTCCTTCTTGTTGCACCCAAGATTAAATCCAAATAATCTTACCTTATTATTAACTAGATAAGAAGTAAGATAAATACTACTAATATTATTGTATTACTACACTAGTAATATGTACAGAATATTAGTATATATGAGAGTTTAGAGAGAAGTTGAGTTTAGAAAGAGAAGTAAGAAGAAGCATAATGAATTGAAGTGTTGTAAAAATTGAACAACAATTGTTCAAATATGAAGGCCTTATGGCCGGTCAACTATGAGCCATATATGGCTTTTATTTTGTTTCTTTTACTCACATGCAAAAGACTTTGAGTGTTGGTAGTAATTGTGATGATGATTGTGTCATAACAATTCATTATTATGTGATGGAGTGTGGTAGTAGTAGAGAATAAACATGATTGTTTTTTTCTACTAACTAAAACCGGTCCACATGGTCTTATATGGACCATTTTGATTTTTGATATTTGTCCCACAAATACTTATTAATCATATGCTTAATTATCTTGCATAATTAAGTGTTAATTTGATCATATAACAATATATGACTCAAATTAATAAACAATATGTCCTTAACTTTTAAGTGATATTTTACCATTATATCAATATATAATGGGTCCCACAATGCCCAGTTAATTTATTTTACAACTCTTTGTAAATATAATTAACTAATTAC
>JAIUZE010037645.1:0-10504 GCA_022085475.1 Heliosperma pusillum | reverse complement strand
TTTAATGGCGGTGATCAACTGTTCCCTAAAAGTCACACCTAAAGGATGTGTCTGAGAGATGTGATTATATGAATAATATAATCATATTGATGCCTTATTATATGACTAAAAGGTTAGTCGATGTATATGACTAAAAGGTTAGTCAATGTAACGATGATACGATTATTTAATAACGATTAAATAATATTAGCTTAGACGAATTAACTGTAATTCGTAAATTGAATATAAAATGTTATATTTAATTGTTGTATATAATGTAAGCTAATTAAACATAAACCGTTATAATTAATTGGCAAATTATAAATATACGGATATTTATAATTAATGATGGATTATAATATCGGTCCTTGTAAAACGACGATTATAATATATTACATTATATTGGAAGCTAAAATAACCGAAACAAAAGTGTCCAGATACACTCGGTTTTCCGGTCAATGGGTAGTTATTTTTAAGGAGACAAAATCTCCTCATATAAGACCTAATGAGCCGTGAGAAGCAGGAAGTGAGTAGAAAATTCTAAAACCTAATTCTATTCTGATAAGAGCCTCCATCTCATCATACACACAGAACAAAAGGACAAAAGTTAACGGTAACTTTTGACAAAACACAAAAACAAAAGGTTAACAGTAAGTTTTGGTTCTCTTTCTAGCAAAGGAGAAGGGCATATCTCATACAATCTTGGGTGCAACGATTAGGAGGATATCTACCTTGATATCTCTGTTCTTTACGCCAATTGCTAGGACCGGAGGTTGATTTCTAAATCTCTATTCCTTTTGTTGTTTTCGTTTATGACTCGATAATCAAATTATTACTTTTCGTTATAATCCTATAATAATTGTATTGTGGTAATACCGATTTCCCACATACTTTTGCATCTGTTTTGTTGTCTTTGTAAGGCTCATTTCAAGCCCTTAGATGTAGCTTTATTTATGTGGTGGAGATCTCTTGTAATGCTCTATATAAAGAGCCATTTTGCCTTGTGAACAACTCAGAATTGAATGAATGAAAAACCAGAGTCTTTACTCTACTTCCTGTTTGCTTGTGCAAGTCTTGGTTAGCTAAAACCTTTAAAAAACTTGTGCTAGTCTTAGTTTGTTGGCCTAAGCTTGAGTCATTCACTTGTGCTAGTCTTAGTGAGTGAGTTTTGCTTAGGATTCACTGAATTTAAACATGTCTGTGCTAGTCTTGACAGTCTTGAGTTTAGGGTTTTTATCTTGTTTGTTTAATTGTCTTGTTTGCTTCCTATTTCTGTCTTGACCCCTAGTTTGGTCCACCAAATTGGTCATCAGAGCTTAGGTTCATTTTATTGTGAGTTCATTTACCAAACTACAGTCAAAAATACAAAAACAGCCCAATGAGTGAAGAGAGATTAACAGGAATGGAAGCAAGGATGGAGGACCTGGCTGGGGTTGTAACCACCCTAACCAGAGCCTTAGATCAGGTCATAGGCAAACAAATATTTACTGGAGGTAGAGGCAGATGTCGAGGGAGAGGCCTGGGTCCACCAGGAGGCAGAGTCAGACCGCCAGAAGAAGAGGAGCCTTCAGACTCAGATGAATCCACCAGGAGCAGAGCTTCAGTCCATGGGCTTACTGATAAACACCTCAAGGTAGACATCCCTGAGTTTTCTGGTAGTTTAAACCCTGATGAATTATTAGAGTGGCTTAGGGACATAGAAAGAGTCTTTGAGTATAAAGGTTATAATGATGCTAAGGCTTTTAAGGCAGCTATTCTGAAATTAAAAGGGTATGCTTCCCTGTGGTATGAGACTATGAAGAGTCTAAGGGCTAGGGAAGGTAAGGAACCCATCAAATCTTGGTCTAAGTTAAGAAAGAAACTGCTGGATAAATTTGTTGCTAAGGATTATACTCAAGACCTATTCATCAAACTATCTAAGCTGAAATAAAATGAAAAGTCTGTTGAGTTATACCTAAGAGAATTTGAGCAACTTACCCTTCAGTGTGACATTAATGAAAAGCTTGAACAGAGAATTGCTAGATTCCTAGAGGGTCTAAATCATAGCATTGCTAACAAGGTTAGAATGCAACCCCTGTGGTCCTTTGAAGATGTGGTTAACCTGTCCCTTAGAGTTGAAAGATGGGGAAAGAAGTAACCAAACCTTTCACCAAACCTGCCTCCAAACACCAGGGACTATGGTAGTCCTCGCACCAGTTGGTCCAAGGAGGTTCTTTTCCTCAGAGAGGCAGCCATGCTCAGAGAAGTGCAACAGGAGTAACCTGTGTACATTCTGTTGTCTAAACAAGTTGAGAAACCAGTTGATGTTCCTCCAGAAGTAAGGGAGCTGATTAATGAGTATGAAGATGTATTCCCAGATGAACTACCATCAGGGCTCCCTCCTCTAAGGGGCAGAACACCAGATTGACCTCATACCAGGTGCCATGCTGCCTAACAGGCTAGCATACAGGAGTGTTTTTAAGTCTACTCAAGAGTTGCAGAGGCAGGTAGAGGAACTGATGTCCAAAGGCTTTGTGAGGGAGTCTTTGAGTCCTTGTGCAGTACCTGCCCTGCTAGTCCCTAAGAAAGATGGTTCATAGAGGATGTGCATTAATAGTAGTGCCATCAACAATATCACTGTCAAGTACAGGTTCCCCATTCCACGGCTGGATGACATGTTGGATGAGCTTAGTGGAGCCAAGCTATTTTCCAAGAAAGACCTCGGGCAGGGCTACCACCAAGTGAGAATTAGGGAAAGAGATGAGTGGAAAACAGCATTTAAGACCAAACATGGGCTGTATGAATGGCTGGTTATGCCATTTGGTCTCTCTAATGCTCCTAGCACATTTATGAGACTCATGACTGAAGTTCTGAGGCCTTACATAGGCCATTTCATTGTGGTATATTTTGATGATATTCTGGTATATAACAAGAGTAAGTCTGAACATTTGAATCATTTGAAAATGCTATTTCTGAAATTAATATAGCATAAGCTCTTTGGGAACATGCAGAAGTGTACCTTCATGACTGAGGAGGTTAAATTCTTGGGGTATGTCATTTCTGCTAAAGGCATATCTGTAGACCAAGACAAAATTACAGCTATTAAGTCTTGGCCCACTCCCAAGAACGTCACTGAAGTCAGGGGATTTCTTGGTCTAGCCTCCTTTTATAGAAGGTTCATACAAGGGTTTAGCACCATCATGGTGCATGTGATAGAGGGAATGAAGAAAGGTGAGTTTAGATAGACTGAGCAAGCACAGGCAGCCTTTGAACTCATCAAGAAAAAGCTGTGTGAGGCACCTATACTAGCTCTACCTGACTTTGATCAGCTATTTGAGGTAGTGTGTGATGCTAGTGGGGTGGGAATTGGAGCAGTGCTCATTCAAGGTAGGAACCCTGTGGCCTTTTTCAGTGAAAAACTCAATGGAGCCAAGCTCAATTACTCCACATATGATAAGGAATTTTATGCCTTGGTGAGAGCCCTCATGTACTGGAGCCACTACCTTAAGCCAAAGCTATTTGTGCTTCATTCAGACCATGAGACTCTTAAATAAATAAATGGCCAACACAAGCTCAGTGCCAGGCATGCCAAGTGCGTAGAGTACCTCTATTCATTCAACTTCTCAAGCAAATACAAGGAGGGGACGACAAATGTGGTGGCAGATGCCCTGTCTAGAAGGCATTCTATGCTAATGACAATTCAGTAAAGGGTGTTAGGCTTTGAATTTATGAAGGAACTTTATCTGGATGATCCTGATTTCATGGAAGAATGGTTATCTTTACATAACAGCTCCAACACCAAAGAGACAAAATACTTAATGCAGGAGGGATACATGTTTAAGGGGAACAAGATGGGTGTCCCTAGAGGCTCATACAGAGACCTGCTGGTGAGAGAAGTCCACTCTAATGGACTAGAAAGACATTTTGGGGTGATGAAGACTTTGGACATCCTACAAGATCAGTTCTATTGGCCTAGGATAGAGGGGGATGTTCAGGCTATCCTTAGGAGATGTTCTACCTGCCAAAAAGCAAAGCGTTCCTTGCAGGCAGGACCTTACACACCCTTACCTGTGCCTGATAAGCCTTGGGAAGAGATTAGTATTGATTTTATTGTTGCTTTGCCAAGGACTCCCACGGGAAAGGATTCAATTATGGTGGTGGTTGACAGGTTTAGCAAGATGGCTCATTTTGTGCCATGTAAGAAGACAGAGGATGCATCAGGGGTTGCTGAACTGTAGTTCAAAGAGATAGTCAGACTCCATAGGGTGCCTAGGTCCATTGTCTGAGACAGGGACACAAAATTTATGAGCTACGTCTGGAAAACATTGTGGAAGCTCCTAAATACTAGACTACTCTTCAGTACCTCTCACCATCCCCAAACAGATGGGCAGACAGAAGTCACCAACAAAACCTTGGGAAGGATACTCAGGTGCATTGTGAAGAAGTCATTGGGAGATTGGGACCTCAAGCTAGCTCAGGCAAAATTTGCTTTCAATAGAGCTCCCTCATCAAGCACTGGCCACAACCCTTTTTAAGTTGTCTATGGGAGTATTCCACTCATGCCCCTAGAATTGTCCAATGTGCCTAAGAAAGTGCTGAATTATGATGCCAAGAGAAGGGTGGAACAAATGCTCAAGCTACATGAACGGGTCAAAAAGAAAATAGAGAAAGCCAATGATCAGCACAAACTAAAGCCAAGGTGCCAAGAGGAAAGAAGGAGTTTCAGGCAGGTGATCTGGTATGGTTGCACCTCAGAAAAGAAAGGTTCCTAAACAAAAGGAATAATAAGCTCATGTCCACAGTAGAGGGACCTTTTGAGATCATAGAGAAGGTGGAAACAAATGCCTACAAGGTAGACTTCCCAGGGGAGTATGGGGTTCATGGCACATTCAACATAAGAGACCTCAGTTCTTACTAGGAGAGTCAAAAGGAGAACTCCGAGGATTTGATGCTCAAATATTTTCAACCACGGGAGGATGAAGCAGGAGCTAGGGGCTCAACACTCTTTGAAATTTCATTGAACCATGTCCAGGCAGCAACACAAACACCATAAGTCAGAATAACAAGACCCAAGGCCATTCAGGTTGTCCAGGAAGAACCAGCCCAGACCAACAATAGTTCCAGGCCAGATATCCTACAACAGCTGTCAAAGCTAATAGTCCATAGACCTTAATTAGACTCCTCTAATAAGTTACTAAATTACTTGTTAATTTAGTATTTAATGATCTATGTAACATGCATGCAAATATAAAGACATTTATATAAAAGAAGAAATTTCCTCACATTGATATGGAAATTAAATGGGCACAACAAGAACTCCTTCTTGTTATTCTTGAGCTATAAATAAGGATGAACAAGAGCAATCTCCAAATTAGAAGACCTCCTTCAAGTTGCACCAAAATGATACCAAATAATCTACCCCTATTATTAACTAGATAATAAGATAGATATTATGCTTCTAATATTAGTATATATTACTACTCTATTAATACCTAGTAAATATTAGTATTATGAGAGTTTAGTGAGAAGATGAGTTTTAGAGAGATGTATGAGAAAATAAGCAAAAGAAAGAACAACAAAAATGAACCACCATAATGCCCTTTTATAGGCAATATGTGTTGGACTGAGTGTCCTCAACAATAGTGCGATCACTTAATTAAATCTCATTAACGAGAATACAAAGGGATGATTAGCATTATTGTCAACTGATCCACATTAATCGGTAGTGATTGGCTTACTAGAGTTTGACATTACCTGTCGTATGACGGTGGTGATCAGTTGATCCCTTGAGGTCACACCGAAAGGACGATTCCCTAATCAAGAATATTAATTAATTGTATAACAATACAGATTAATTAATCCCTTAAACAGAACGAGTTTACGAGTGAGAAATATATCTTATTGTAATATGATTAAATAAGATTCAATAATATAATTGTTATATTAGAATGCTTAATGTTTATGAAATATTTGAGATAAGCATGATTGGTTGATCATAATTACAATTAGTTGTAGATCATATCAACCAAATATGAGATGACCCATTTTATATATATGTGATCATAAATTATTACTTAAAATGTTAAGTTTAATTTATTTGACATGAAATTGTATTTAAACTAGTTAAATACATGTTTTTATTATAAGATAACATGTCACATGTCACATGTGTGACAAATGACAAAATGACAAATATAATATGGAGTCCATTTTAAGTGTATAAACCGACTTTGTGGGGTGGTTGGGTAGGTTTAGGCTTTAAACATTATACTAATGATGATTAAACATAATCATTACTAGCCTAAACACCTATAGCCACCCTACCATCTTGTTAAGACAAAAACAAAAGCATGCCCTCCCTTCCCAAGGTAGGGTGCCGGCTCATAGTGGGTATTAAGGGGATGTTTTTCTTGTTTTACTTACTAGTACATCTCATAATATTCACTCAACATCTCACTAGAAATACAACAAAATACTTAGAAACTTTAGAAGAGTCATAGAACTTGTGTTGGAGTATAAACACCACATTACTAAAGTAGTAAGTGGAGTATTGTGTACTTGTTTATAAGGGTACTCATATATTGTTCTAGTATAACAAGTATTTGAGTGATTAAGGGATAGTCTAGGTGCAACTTATAAAAGAGTTCCTATACTTGGAACTAGGAAGTTCATCCACACATTCTTAAGCTCAAGAACAAGTACAAGAAGGTATCTTGTATTTGTGCCCAATACCCGAAATATAATCAATGTGAGGAACATAATCTTTCTCTACTTTGTTTTATTTATTTGCATGTAACTAGATCTTGGAAACTAATTAAAGAGTTAATTAGTATTTCATAAGAAATGTCTTATGAGTAGGTATATGAACCTAACAGATATGGCCGGTCCATATAGCCCTCACAAGGGACTAATTTTGCTTATTTTAATTCACATGCAAAGTGGTAGAGTGTAGTGTTGAGTGAAATGATTTTAGGTTACTATTCATGTCATAATCTCATGTGACTTGTGAGCATGAACAAAAGCAACCATCATCACCTACACTACTACTACTTGACCGGCCACATGTGGCCTTATTTGGTCTATTTTGATTTTTGATATTTGTCCCACAAATACTTATTAATCATATGCTTAGTTAATTCATTTTACAATGTGGGAATATATCCGTATACATCCCTTTAATCTTACAGGATTATAATGAAATTATGATTTATATGATTAACAGGTCATAAACAAAATAGCATAATAAACAAAGGGATTAGGAATAACCTTTAGTCCTCGTAAATTCGGCCTAAGAACAGATATCAAAACAGATATCCTCCTAATCGTCTCACCCAAGATTGATCGAGAAATGCCCTTGTATTTTGCTAGAAAATTAGAGAGAAAAAGAGTCTGTATCTTTTTGTGTGATGTAAATTAATGATGAATGAATTAGAGTGTTAGAATGAGTAAAACTCTCCCCATATACTCCCTCTTCACACGGCACAAAAAATAGAAAATAAGGGATTATTTTTCTCTTATTTTGTTACCCTATTTGACCGAAATTCCAAAGTGTATTTGGACTCTTTTTCGGTTATATTAGATTCCATTTAATATAATGTTATACATATTATATTTGTCTAATATGTTGTCATACATTAATAAGGTCCATTACAACATTTTGAAGTGGATATATTAACATAACAATAATTATGACAATCGTATAATATATACTTCAATTATAAATATCGGTATATTTATAATCCTGCTAATTAAATGTAACAGTTTATGTTTAATTACGAATTAACATTTTAATTCGTTTAAGCTCACATTATATACTACAACTAAATATAACATTTTATATTTAATTAAGAATTACAGTTAATTCGTCTTAGCTAACATCATTTAATCGTTATTAAATGATTATATCATCATCACATTAACTAACCTTTTAGTCAAAACACCGACTAACCTTTTAGTCATTTAATAAGGCATCAATATGATTATTTTCTCAAATAATCACATCTCTCAATCACATCCTTTAGGTGTGACTTTTAGGGACCAGTTGATCACCGCCATCTGTATGACAATAACGTCAAACTTATTTAGCAAGCCAACCGTTATCGATAAACGTTAATCAACTGATTACAATACAAAGTATACCCTGTGAACCTACAGAGATTTATTTATGTTATTGCACTAACTGTGGAGGACACTGGCTCCAACAATCTCCCACTTGTCCGTACAAGTGTATGTGCGATAACCGATTCTCAGATCCATAATAAATTTCTCCCACTCAATGTAAACCAATTTGCAAAGTCCGTATTCACAAAGGTCGTAGTTTACAAGTGATCTGTATCAAGAGTGGTTTCCCCGACTAGAGAGTAACTTAACTGATAAACGAATCTTTATTCGAGCATGGCCATGCATTTCAGTTACAGCTCCTCGAGTGGCCCTGAGAAATATCATATCCTGATAAAGGTGGGATATTTTCTTCAACTCGAAACTTGCAGATACAAGCGCAGTATAAAATGACCCAGTGAAAATCTACTTAGCCTCCTGTTACGGTCGACCATGAGAAAGAAACCAAAGTCACCCAAAAACTGCATTTATCTCAAGAGACAGTCGATAGTCAAAAGAATCGACTCTAGGAACACTATGGATGTCCTATCCACGACCTGGCACCTAATGTTCTGAAACATTTAGGACTCCATAACGTCGTCACAAAATGTCCTGCGCAGTATCATTATAACCCGCATCTGTGATCGATCAGTCAACTGTTTGACTTATGGCTCGTTGAACCCACCATCAATCGACATCACAAAATAATTGCCAGAGTTATCAGCTCATGTAGGCGATTACGGACCAAAACAAAATATAATGTAATTCAGTTCACTTTGTGGTGTTCAATGTTGTCAGTACAACCCACATGAAAAACAAAATATAAAACAAAACGATGATTTCATAGATAGTTTTTATGAAAAAGATACAGGTGTCTAATCCATATAAAACAACTAATACAACTCAGGAACACGTTTGATTCCCATGGAAATAACGTGCCCTTCATGCTTATCATATCTCAATGGTTTAGTGAGAGGATCTGCGACGTTATCATCCGTAGCAATCTTGTCTATCACTATTTCCCTTTGCTCCACGTAATCTCGGATCATGTGAGCCTTCTGTTGTACATGCCTAGACTTGTTGCTGGACTTGGGCTCCTTAGCCTGGAAGATGGCACCACTATTATCACAATAGACGGTGATCGGGTCATCCGAACTAGGAACTACAGTTAGTCCTTGTAAGAATTGACGCATCCATATAGCTTCCTTCGCAGCCGCTGAAGCAACATAGTACTCGGACTCAGTCGTAGAATCTGCTATAACATTTTGTTTGGAGCTTTTCCAGTTGACCGCAGCGCCATTAAGAGTAAACACGAATCCAGACTGAGATTTCGAGTCATCTCGATCCGTTTGGAAGCTAGCATCTGCGTAACCGGTTGCGCATAGCTCAGTGTCACCTCCATAAGTCAATACCCAATCCTTAGTCCTCCGTAGGTACTTAAGGTTATTCTTAACAGCTATCCAGTGTGTTTCACCTGGATTGCCTTGGTAACGACTCGTCATACTCAATGCATATGCCACGTCTGGACGTGTGCATATCATGGCATACATGATCGATCCTATAGCTGATGCATAAGGAATCCGACTCATGCGCTCGACCTCTTCCGATGTCTTTGGTGCCTGAGCTTTACTCAACTGCATCCCAGAAATCATTGGAAGGTTCCCCTTCTTGGAGTTGGTCATGCTGAACCTCTCAAGAATCTTATCTATATAAGACTCATGACTGAGGGATAACATCCGTCGTGATCTATCTCTGTAGATACGGATCCCCAAAATTCTTTGTGCTTCACCCAGATCTTTCATCTGGAAATGGTTCTTTAACCAAACTTTTACCGAAGTTAAGAGAGGTATGTCATTCCCAATCAAGAGTATGTCATCTACATACAATATTAGGAAGACAATCTTGCTCCCACTCGACTTGATATATAAGCATGGTTCCTCGACCGATCGAGTAAATCCATTCTCTTTTATCACCTGGTCGAAACGATGATTCCAACTCCGAGAAGCCTGCTTAAGTCCATAGATGGAACGCTTAAGCTTGCATACCTTCTTAGGATTGTTAGGATCAATGAAACCTTCGGGTTGTACCATGTACAACTCCTCCTCCAAATAACCGTTTAAAAAGGCGGTTTTCACGTCCATCTACCAAATTTCATAGTCATGAAAAGCGGCAATCGCTAAGATTATCCTAATGGAACGCAGCATGACTACGGGTGCAAAAATTTTATCATAATGCAATCCGTGCACTTGAGTGAAACCTTTTGCCACTAGTCGTGCCTTATAGGTGTCTGGTTGTACATTCTAAGAATGCTTTTTTTATAAAGCCATTTGAAATGAAGAGATCCCGAAACCTATCAGGTAAAGTCAACAGATCCCATACGTCATTCTCAGACATAGAGTCATCTCGGATTGCAATGGCTCAAGCCATAGCTTAGAGTAGGAACAGGGTC
>JAIUZE010037642.1:0-13040 GCA_022085475.1 Heliosperma pusillum | reverse complement strand
AGTCAAGAAAAGTCAAAGACGACTCAAAAGTCAAGAAAAGTCAAAGACGCCTCAAAAGTCAAGAAAAGTCAAAGACGCCTTAAAACGGGTTTCACATGGAATCTTGCGAAAATTCCAAATACGAACTCGGAAATTCTAAATTCGACTCGAAACATAAAAAGCTAATTTAAAACTTAAATTCGCTGAAAAGATTTCGTAAAATATTTCTACTAGAGAAATAGGGTACATTTCCGGGTGTTACAGACGAGGACAAGTTGACTTAAGCAAAAGGAAGCCACAATCTGACTTGTACCTTCTCTGTTTTTAATGTTTACTGGACTCTAGCTTGGGGTGCTTGTTACTTGTGTTTTTACTAGATTTCAAGAGGGGTTATCCTGGACAAACTTGTAGCTTGGGGGGTTGGCTTGATGGTAGGCCATGGTGGGGGTGGTTGAGATGTCCTTGTGTACCTCCTTGGTGCAGGGTTTGCTGATGGGTCTGCCTGGTTCTAAATGGCATTGTTTCTGTCTTGTGTGGGAAATGTGGATTGAGTTGGGGCTTGACATTGCTTGCTGAGCTCTGGACTATCTTCCTCAATGTCTTGGCTTGGCCTGGCTTGAGTTTGGCCTGTCATGGCTTGTTGTTTGCACCTTGTGACTCGAGCTTCCATCTCAGGGGATCTTGGGGTCAGGCTTGTCTTGTTTGTGGCTTGATCATCAAGGCCCCTTGAGTGAGCTCCTGCTGCAACAACCAATTTGGATATAACAAAGCACAATAATGAGTTTTAGAAACTTAAATGATAAATGTGATTATCACATATGAACAATCAACACAATGTTATTGCTTCATATTATATAATCTTAAGTATACAAGTTCCATGACACTTCATGGTCATCTTGTCTAAATGCAATAAAAGCTTGGATGGTGGATATATTATGTATCCATTTGTTCCAACTTTATGAATTGTTTCTTTTCTTTACAATCATCGTTATTCCTAATAACATGAAGTTTTCAAAGTACACTTCTAGATCTTTATCTAGAGTTGGGCTCTTTAATCTTGAAAGATGCTCCTATTTGTTATCATGATAACCACGTGATGGGTATCTTGGTGTAAGGGTCTAGTTATTAGATCCTTATAATCCACCTCATCCTCATCATTATGTACTAAGACTCTATTTGTAGAATTTTTAATGATTGACATTTCAATCATCCCTTTTATTTATTCGCTTTTAATATAACAAAATTTAGCCTTGGATTTTGTCACATCCTTTACAGGTTTGGAAACATGGGTTCATTGTGTGACACTTAACACGCTACTAAGTTATTATTACCAAACACAAGAATAAACTCATAGTTCTCCTCGAGAATCTCATGAACATTCTTGAAGGTCATCCAATGACGCTCATGTGGATTACTTGTTATCAATTTGTCATGCTCCAAGTATACAACTTATCAAGGTATGTGCATATCTTGGCATATATGATTGGCCTAATGGCGGAAACATTAGCAATCATGTGTATCCTCCCTCATCTATCACCATAGATTTTGGATACCTACTCCAGGTCTTTCATCTAGAAATGATTTCCCAAACACTCCTCCACGGAAGGCAGTGTAAGTAAATCATTCCCAATGACCAATATGTCTCCTACATACGAGACATGGGAGATATTCTTGCCTCAGATACAATATGCTATTCCAAGTCTTTCATCTAGAAATGATTTCCTAAACACTCCTACACGGAAGGCAATGTTAGTACATCATTCCTAATGATTAATATGTCTCATACATACAAGACATAGAAGCACTAATCTTCATGTCCATACATGATGATTTTTCACTCCCACTAATGCTCATGTCGACACATGATAGATCTAACTCCCACTTAATTACATGCATAAACATGGCTCTTCGACAATTCGAGGAAACCATTCTCTCTTGTTATGCCATAAATGTTCTCTTAGGATCACACATTGATTTCCTAAGTTTTGTACAACAAATTGTCTACTTCTAAATTCCCATATAGAAAGGTAACTTTTAACAACTCTTTGTCATTTGTCATACATATACGTGGTGTAGATGCAATGATCTTGGATCTCAAAGATGGTTATATTTTAACTTATATATAATACTTTACAATAAAGTTTTATTCACCCTAGGGAGGTCCAAAACTCCCAAAGTAATCTTATATCCATTTTGTATTCTTAAGCTCTTATGCAACAAATTCGAATTGGTAATTATAACCGCTAATTTATAGATCACAGTCTTATTACTTTCAAAAAGTAAAAATTTTAAATACTAGCCTCTAATCTTGGACGACTTAAGAACATTTTCTCTTGTCTCTCTATCCAAAAATTAGTTTGTGGTAAATTTTCTCCCACTCTATCCTTTTGAAAATACACATATTTTCTTGAAGGATAGCACCATGAGCCACAAACAGCTTTGTTCTCTTGGTTTAATAAGGTAAAATGCTCGTATTATCTTTGAGCGATTTATAGCAGACTTATTTGTTCAGACTTTGTATTCTAACTTCTCAATAGACATTTTCTATCTAAGCTAAATACTTGGATCTTCATCCATGTCTTGTACAAATTTAGGGTTCTCATCCCTTCCATAACTCGTATGGAGTCATATTGGCGTTTGAAAGGTCTTATCTTAGAGCTTATATGGATTGTAAATCCCCAAATGTGAGTTCATTAACTCGATTTGACTATGCAATTGATTTTTCTTATTTCAAATAAGTTGTGATACTTAGTTACAAGTCGATAAGTAAGAATCCAATTCATAACTTAGGCGATTATCATGATCCAGTCATTATATTTTCTCAGATGATCAATTAGTCACACTACTTTATATTTACAATATTAACTTTGTATAATGAAAAGTATTAAGAAGATAAATTTCCATAAATATAATGATTTGGGTTGAAAACCAAGCTATCATTATATAGTACAACAATTTTCTTTCAAAATGGAAACAATAACCAGTTTCCATGTCTAACACGGAAATCAAAAGTTCCAAAACGACATTCAAAATAACTAGAAAGACAAATAGCAAGAACGCCAAGCTAATCCTTAGGCCTCCTCTATGTGGTGGCTACCTTAGCTCCCTCATCTTGGAGATTCCCTAAAGCTTGCTTGGTCTTGTCTTTCTTCTCATGCCCTTAATTTAATTAGGAGAATGAGAACTACAACTTGTATCAAAATACCAAAGTTGAGATTAATATCAATAACATAAACATCCGGGAGAACTATTATCTACCAGAGGAACTCGCCCAATCTTAATATCTTCCAAATATCTCGGGGAAATAAGTTTCCAATGGCCTATACCAATAAAATAATGGCACTTGTCGTTAGAGGTGACATCCTTCTTAGACTTAGAATAACTATTCCCAATAGCCTTTCTTTGTCCTTAGAAGGTGTGGGCTTGTTCCCTTTATGTCCACTCTTCTTGAACTTGTCTTTGTGTTTGTCATTTGATGTTCAAAACTTCTTTGCTAGTGCTAACATGGTAGCCCATATCACGCTCGGTTTGCACAACCATTTTGTACAACTCATGTAGAGTCGTGGTGACGTTTTGCATGTTGAAGTTCACCCTAAAGTCAACAAACCCTTTGATACGGTTTAGGGAGTGGAATATACGGTCAATAACAAGTTGCCCGGGAATCGTTATTCCTTGCTTCTTGAGTACCTCGACATGCTCAATCATTTTGATCACGTGGGTGCTAAAACTTTGACCATCCTTCATGTTAAGGTCGAAAAGTTAAGATGTGACTTCATATTCAACGATCTTAGGAGCTCGTGAAAACACGGTCACGAGTTTAGTGTAGATCTCATATGTGGAATTCATCTTTATGACATTCCTTTGAAGCTCGTTATCTATAGAGAAGATCAAAACATTCTTGATCGTGGCTGATTCTATTTGGTAGGTCTTCATTGGCCACCTTTATGGCGTTAGTTGACCTTGCATTTAGGAGCGTTGGGAGAAGCCTAGGTGAGGTAACGAAGCTTACCATCATTTTTCGTGGCAAGGCATGATACGGTGGTGAGTGATGGTCCGGGAGGTCGAACCTCGTTATCGTTTGCTGATATTGCGAATAAAACAAGTTTTGACTACAAAATATGAGATGAAAGAAACATCAACATTTATCGTTTTAAAATACTTGTAAACATTTTAAACAAGATTTGGCATTTATATAATGACCTCTACCCAATTACATAAATGATTCCAAGACCCAAATCCTATATTAACTCGGGTTTATGTGAGCCACGGACTCCACGACCTTTATTAATATTACTTGGTGGGTTAACTCTTTGACCGATTCTACCGATAGAATTCTTGGTCGATGAAATACTTTATTGTCATCTTTAACCCGGAACACATGGGCCACGGACCCTAATCTTTCCGTTGAGTTCAAACAAATTTCGATGCAATAACGATTTATTGCCCCACTTACCCAACATAATAAGTTTAGCAACTCGGTGAGCCGAACCTACTTCCTTACGAAATTGGGATTCATGGGTTCTACTATTTGTTAAGGCTAAATCTCAATTAACAAAATAGAGCACAAGTCAAATTATATTATCTATCTTCTTTTAAGTGAACTAAATAGGTGAACTATAGATAATTATCATTAACGCGGTCGATTAACTCGATATGATGCATGTGTTGTTTATATGGCGATTTGGCATGCATGTGACATATAAATAAAAATGCAAGCAATAAAATAAATTCCTAGTATGGCCTTCCTATAAATAGAAAATCAAAGAATCTATTTACAAATTCGGAAACCAACTCCTTTGGTCCCTTGAACTTCATTTGCACTCCTCCCAAGGACACCGTCTTCCTTTAGGAACGCCTCTCCAAATGGCACCGTCTTTAGGAAACTTTGGGATTACAAATGATATAATAAAATTACAAGGCTTTCCTATTATACATTTTCAAAATAAAATGAAATAATACAATAAAAGTGATACGAGATCACATTAAATTACAACCGAATTAATATTCCCATACATTTCGGGTAATATCGATTAAAATTAAGGCCATACTAAGACAAATTACATAATTCAAAAATTACATGAATCAAAATGACATTCATTCATTCAAAATGCAGCATAATTATATGTAAACTCATGCAATATTAATGTGCCAAATCGCCCTAATAACCTTGTATCGTATATAAACCCGGTTTTATGGAAATGCGTTATAATAACCAATTAAAATCACAAATTAATACTTAAATCAAATTTAAGTCCAAGTTAATTACCCTAACTGTTTCAGGACTCAAAAATTTGTCTCTACTAATTATTTGCCAATAATTCAACTCGGTTTTGCATTATTGCTCGATTTTGACCCTTATTAACATAACTTTTATGTAACAATTCCAAATTAAATTACAATAATTTATAAATTTGAAAATTCAATTTTTTTATATTATGGAACATTTCCATGAACATCTTCATGTCAAAATTTGGGTCAAAAATTTTTGAATCGTTTTAGAGAAAAATATAGTTGCTATTAATCGTTTTTATCAAATAAAATACTAAAATCACACGACACTTAATCTAATTAATTTTCAACTTATAAATCTGATATGTAAAATACTTATAAAATATATGGTAATTTTCTCATGCCAAAAATTCATTTTAGCTATTTATGCCAAAATAATCACTATTTATGCCTTTTTAACTATTAAAAATCATAAATCATGCAAAATAAATCGTATTTATCTCAAATTTTACATACAGTAGGTAACATATTCATGTGATATCATACTAAAATGTCATGGTCAGATTCAAAGCTTAACTAGTTTTAGTCATAAAATGTTCATATCACTAATTACAATGTGTTTATATAACCAAAAATCATTAAATAAAGCAATAATCTTTCATAAATCATCAAACTGACCTATACTCATTATAGGACCAGTAGGTATAACATGCTTAAAAATTTCGTGACTTTATCATATAAATCACTAATTTTCTAGTTTTAATTTGTTACTTTAATTCGTAAAAATTTCATAAAACCGATTGCATGCAACATCCTATGCTCTGATACCAATTTTTAGGTTCATATACCTAAACTTAAGACATTTCTTAAGTAATACTAATTAACTCTTTAATTAGTTTATGCAAGATCTAGTTACATGCTAACAATAAAATAAAGACAAGAAGAAAAACTTGTTTCCTCACAATGGTGTTGTAACACCCGCAAATGTACCCTATTTTTGAGTTGAATATGAGACAAAGAAGATGGTTGGAATTGGTGAATGATTATGATTTTGAGTTGTTGTACCAGGAAGGGAAGGCCAATATTGTTGCCGATGCTCTTAGTAGGAAATCTTCTCATGCCTTGAATGCTATGTGGGAATTACCTGATGATCTTTGTGCCGAGTTTCGAAAGTTGAAGTTGGAATTCGTGGAACGTGTATTTGATTATGTTGGTGCGATGGTTGCCGAACCCGTTTTTCTCCGCGAGATCCGCGAAAGCCAAGTTGATGATCCTACCTACAAGTCTATTCAAGCCAAACTTCTAGAAGGAAAAGCAAAAGACTTCAAGTTTGATGACAAAGGTGTCCTTCGACTCCATGACCGTTTGTTTGTACCTAATGCTCTTGACTTGAGAAAGCGAGTTCTTGATGAAGCTCACCTTTCTCCTTATTCTATTCACCCCGGAGGTGATAAAATGTATAAAGACTTGAAGCTACAATTTTGGTGGCCGAATTTAAAAGGCGATGTTGTGTCCTATGTTGGAAGATGTCTTACTTTCCAACAAGTAAAAATTGAACACAAGAGGCCCGGTGGATTGCTTCAACCTTTGGATATTCCACTATGGAAGTGGGAATCCATTTCTATGGATTTTGTTATGACTTTGCCAAGGACCGTTGGAAGTAAAGATGCCGTTTGGGTTATTGTTGATCGTTTGACCAAGAGTGCTAGATTCATCCCGATGAAAGAGACTTGGAGTTTAGATCGACTAGCAAAAGCCTATGTTGATGAGATCGTTAGATATCATGGTGTTCCCAAGGAGATCATATCCGACCGAGATCCGAGATTTTGGAATGCCTTACAAGAAGCCATGGGTAATAATTTGTTGATGATTACCGCGTTTCATGCCGCTACCGATGGTCAAACCGAGAGGACTATCCAGACTTTAGAAGACCTACTTAGGGCTTGGGCACTCGACTTCCAATCTAGTTGGGAAAAGAGTCTACCGTTGGTGGAGTTTTCTTACAACAATAGTTATCATGCCTCGATCAAGATGGCTCCTTATGAAGCTCTCTATTGAAGAAAATGCCGAAGTCCTATTTGTTGGAATCAATTGAGTGATGTTCGTGACTTAGGTCCCGATGTTCTTGTAGAAACCATTGATCATGTGAAGGTCATTCGTGATAGAATGAAAGCCGCTCAAGACCGGCAAAAATCTTATGCTAATGTCCGAAGAAGACCGTTAGAATTTGAAGTTGGAGATAAAGTGTTCTTGAAAGTATCTCCGATAAAGGGTGTTAAAAGGTTTGGTGTAAAGGGTAAGTTGAGCCCGAAATACATTGTACCCTTTGATATTGTGAAAAGAATTGGTGCCGTAGCGTACAAGTTGGACATGCCCCCGAATTTGACCAAAGTTCATGATGTCTTCCATGTTTCTCAATTGAGGAAGTACATTAGTGACCGAAGCCAGGTTTTTCAAGCGGAAATGGCCGAGGTTGAACCAAATTTGTCCTTTGAAGAGAAGCCAATCCGCATTCTAGATCGCAAGGATAAAAAGTTGAGAAGTAAAGTGGTGGCTTTAGTGAACATTTTGTGGAGATGTGCTAATGTTGAAGAAGAGACGTGGGAACCGGAAGCTACTATGCGTATTAAATATCAAAGCCAATTCGATTAAGGTATCTTTCTTTCGCTCAAGTTTCGAGGACGAAACTTTTTAAAAGGTGGGGTGATTGTAACACTTGCAAATGTACCCTATTTTTATATTAAAAATATTATACAGATTCTTTTCAGCGAAATTTTAGATTTAGTCTAGAATTTAATTTCCCGTGTCTAATTTAGCAAATCTGAGTTCGTATTCGGACTTTACGCGAAATTCCGAGTGAGTTACGCCTTAAGGCGCTTTTGGGCTTTTTCCATGTTTTTCCACTTACTCCCTTATACTCCTTTAAAGCCTAACTCCCTCACTCACTATCAACTTACTCCTTCTTCCTCAACAAGTAACCAAAACCCTAAACCCCATTCTTGATCAAGCTAAAGATAGTCACTACTCCTTCGTTTCTTACTCAAATCCGCTAATTTTTGTCATAATCTTCCCCTCTCATCGTCCTCTATCTTAAATGGTAATAAAATTACCGTCTTTCTCACTTTTCAATTTATCCGTCTTTCTCAAAGGTGAAGTATATTCATCTTTTCTAGTCTAATTGTAGGTGGAGACCTTCAAGACCTCGACAAATACTACTACTTAGTTGAGGAGGACCTAGACGAGGATTGAAGACGCGAAAAGGTAACGGTGAAGGGTTACTCGATATCATTACGTGTTTTAATGTGTTTTTGATGTTAGTAAACGTATTTAGAATAGGATGATTAGTCCTAGGATTTGTGTTGTTGATGATGGTTGATGTTAGTTGATAATTGTTAATGAGTATTGACGATTGATGATGATAGTTGATGTTTGTTGATGGTCATGGGTGTTAAGTGATGATTTCGTGCACATGTGGTCCCAGCCGGCCGACCGGCCGCCGGTCATCTGACCGGCTAGGAGTGTGCTGATGTTTTATTGGTGTTACATGATAATTTTGTTGTGAAGTAAGTCTCAGCCGGCCGAGCGGCAGCCGGTCAGCCGACCGGCTGAGACACATCTCATTTCGTTCTTCTTTTCTCAAGTGATATATGGTCCAGCCGGGTAGCCGGCAGCCGGTCCACTTGACTGGCTGGATCATGCTGTATTTTTGGCGATTTCCAAATGTGACTGAGGTGCCAGCCGGGTAGCCGGCAGCCGGTCCAGTTGACCGGCTGGCACATGCTGCCATTCCGCTTTGCTATACTTTCTTATACTTTCATTTATAATAGTTCGCATGGTTCGTTTATCGTATAAATTTACGTAATGACTTTAAATATTCATGTTTAGAATATATGATATCCCATTCGCTTGTATCGCATGTTTTGTGACGGTTTTTGATATATCCCACTTTGAGTCGGTTTTACATATGTTATGATTTGAGCACTAATTGTTAAGTGCTATGAACTCTCATTTCCCGGCTACCTCCTCGCTCGTTAGACTGGAATGTCGGAACGAGGAGTTGTATCCTAAATGCTTAAATGCATGTTTTAGTGGGCATATGACTACGTTGTTGGGAGGCGAACGCTTTGCGTTGATCGACCCGGTCATCAAATGTCGTATACTTGCGAGGTGGTGTCATTGCATGTAGCGTACCGCTTGTTATGATGCTTGTGCTCTTTTCCGCCTCTTTCGTGAAGGTTGACCGAATTTGGGGTACTCGGCTTCTATGGTTGACCGAGTCTTGGATGCGAAATGTTTATCGCATGTCGAATCGGAAAATGTGATTCCAAGAGTCTGGCCAGGTTTAGATTAGGACCGTATTATTATCATTGTTCTACCAGGAGGAAATGAGTCTACATATACAAAATAGTAATCGTGTATGCGTTCAGGGAAATGTTTATCCCGTGGATGCGATTTTAATCATACTTGCTATGTACTTGGTGCTAGTGCGTGTCATTTACCGTGAGAGATGTTGTCAACGTATTCGTACGTTTGGATGGATGATTATATGATTGATTATTTGTGATCGTTGGATGACTTGGCGTGGTTTATATGTCGAGTCTCAATCTTATCAAGTATATGCCGCTACCGGTGAGATGCAAGCCCTAGTGAGTATATAGTTGCCTGAGGGTGTCTTCCTCGAGTCTATCTATAATATGATGGTTACGGTTTTGTACTTCATGCACCTATATCTTTATATATTGAAATGCCTATTTATCATTCTCGTAATTCACATGTATATTTATATATGTATGCTTCTACTTATGTATTTTCGTTTAAGTATGTTATTTGTGATATGGCTGGGAGAACCCGCAGTTAATCCCCACTGACTGTGGCGTTCATGTTTTCATGGATGAACAGGTTGCTTGGATGGATTTCGCTTGTTGGTTTTGGGTTCGGGTGTGAGCTAGCGGGCGTTGGCCTTGACGATTCACCCCTAGACGTTCCTTAGCTAGTTTGCTAATAACTTTATGTTTGATCACGTTTTGAGAGACTACGTTTCTTTGTAGTATATCCTACTTTAGTTTGTATTTATTTGACATTCCTCGTACTTTTATTTTGGCATGTAAAAGGTTTTAAAAATACCGTATCTTCCGCTATATAAATTGCATGCTTGTTATGTTTTATTTCCGCTATCGCGAGGGTTGTCACTGGTGTTGGCCGAAATGGGCACAAGGGTAGGACACCTTCCTACCCTTGTTCTTGAGTTATTTGAATATGGGATGAACTCCTTAAGCCTCAAGTTTACAGACACTCCTCTTAGTTCCACCCAAGACAATACTCTTAATATTAATAATATCATTAACTAGATAATATTATTAGTGACCTTAAATAATAGATCTAATACCCATAATATTACTGCCATAGTAATATATTTGATGTTATTAGATTTCAAAAGCAAATGTGTTCATAAAACAAATTTTATGAGAGATGTAGTGAGAGAGAGAGAGATTCAAAAACATAAGAATTGTTATATGAAGATGATAACGTTTTCTCACCTTATTAGGGAAGGGAGAGGCATCGGTTTTTGGGTCATGGGGAAGAGCCAAGCATGCTTCCCCTTTTGATCTTACCAAAACAATTAGGGTAGGTCTATGTTTGTAGGTGTAATCATGGTGTTTATGTATTAAAGCCATAAAATAATTACTACCCTAAACCACCCTAAAAAACCGGTGCATCCTCATAAAATGGATTCCATTTTATCATACACAATTTGTCATTTGTAATTTTGTATGTCATGTAGCATGTGATATTTTTATGCATATTTAACAAATTAAATATCATTACATATCAAATAAATTACATTTAATAAATTGACTAGTAATTCATAATTACATGTATATAAAATGGGTCACATTAAGTCTAGTTGATATAATCTACAACCTTTTGTAATTATAATCAACTAATCATTCTTATCTCAAATTGTTTCACAAAAAATAATCAATTTTAGTGATATAACATTTAATTACCAAATTGAGTCTTATTTAATCATATTACAATAAGACATAAAATTCTCACTCATAAATACAATTTGTTCATTTTAAGGATTTAATTAATCTGTATCGATATACAATTAATTAACTTTTCAATTAAGGGAATAGTCCTAGAGGTGTGACCTTAAGGGATCAACTGATCACCACCCAGTAACGTCAAACTCTAGTTAGCCAATCATTACCGATTAATGTGGACCAGTTGACTATAATGTTTGTCATCCCTTTGTATTCTTGTTATTGAGATTTAATTAAGTGATCGCACAATTATTGAGGACACTTACTCCAACACTAACAAGTTGTAATAAGAGTTAGATAATGGAATGGTAGAGATGATGATACAATCTTCTTTTGCCAAACCATTGAAGGTCCTAACTCACATAAGTGGATTACTGCTATAAGGTAATAAGGAAACAAGTCATTTTGTTTACAATGATATCTGGACCTTTTTCCATTACCTATAGTTGTGAAATATATTGGTCTCAAATATTTATTTGTTACCAAGAAGGGTTCAAAAGGTAATGTAACAGTATATTTCATCTTGTCAACAATGACTATAAGGATAATTTGGGATATTCAGTTTTTCAGTTACATTAGAAGAGTGTTAAAGATTTGCTTCTCAAATGGTGACATTGATGAAGCCATACAGTGCAGCAACTAGAAATTTGTTGCAATTGATTCAATGTAGATGTTCTGCGAATTAAGGTAACTCATCTATTCAAGCCCAAGTAAGGTTTTCCGTCATATATAAAGATTACAAATCTGCCAAACTATCATCTTATTTGATATTTGATGAATGTGGTAGATGATTGTAGATACTCAAAGATTCAGTGGGAGTTAGTAAATATTTCTTATTATTACCCTTTTAGTAAAGGAGACAAATTTTGTCTCATTAGTGCTCTAAATAAAATATTATTCATAAACTTTGTTGCAATTGATTCACGTGTTTCAGGTTTTAATTCATGTGTTTAAGTAATGTGTTATTTACTAAGTTTGTATGTGTTTGGATATTGCATACATTCTACAGTTTGAGAGATATTAAGGCAATATAAATTAGGATCTTGGATCCACTAAGGGCAGCCAAACGTATTGTTTGTCATTACATTTGGAACAAAACATTACTTATAGGAGATCGATTCAAGTTGAGATCATTCAGTATTTTGACTCCTAGTTAGTTATGAACATTTGTCACTAGGCTTCAAATTCAGTACGGTATTAAAAGACCACTTAAGTAATTTGGACAAATGTGACAGTTGTTATAGTTTCTACTACAATACAAGTGATGTATTGTTTAAGGAACAATTCAGAGTGAAAAGGTGTCAATTATACATGTGGATACAAACTCCATTTTGTAGATCTGCTTATTAAGAAATTACCATCCTTGGTCTTTCTTGAGCTCATTGCTCAAATGGGTGTTTCGGCTTTAAGGAAATTCAGTTTAAGTGAGAGTTTGTCATGTTAGACACATTAAAGATTACGGTTATTAAAGTTCTGCAGAAATAAGGTTTTTGGTTTCCAGTTTCACTCTTTATTATTATGGTTGATCTCACTAAGGTGGGACCAGTTCGGAATATGCATCTAAGGATCACATTCGGATGCTATTTCCATGCTACACTCCCATGCTCGATTCATGTTGTTGGTTATATTAGCATATGTGACCATTGTGTTGGAGTAAGTGTTCTCAACAATAGTGCGATCACTTAATTAAATCTCAAAAACAAGAATACAAAGGGGTGATTAACATTATAGTCAACTGGTCCACATTAATCGTTACTGATTGGCTTACTAGAGTTTGACGTTACT
>JAIUZE010037637.1:0-13664 GCA_022085475.1 Heliosperma pusillum | reverse complement strand
TTTCGTCTCTAAAAGGTTGTACGCGGTTGACTCAAAGTAAAAGATTAAGATGGGATGGGGTTGCCTCCTACTTGTTGGGACCAAGGCTACCTCACACAAAAAGAGGATGGGTTCAATAATTTTAGGGTATATTATTTTTGTTTATATTTTGTTATATTATTATAGTTTTCAATTAATAATTTATTTTACTAATACTTACCTTTTAAATTGTAGAAAACATTTGACTGGTCGGCCGGGTTGGAGTATATTGTACGTCAAAGGTACAATGAGACATGCACTAGACGGTTAAAGGACAACATGTATAAGGTTGTCAAGAGGAAGAAGGAGCCGGAGCATATGAGAGGTATTTAATTGTTTTTGTTATTTGTATATAGTTATAATCTAACACATTTTATCATATTTTATAATACTTATTTAACTTGTAGGTGGTGCATATGAAGATATGCTTAAATATCGTGAAACTCCGGAGTTTCAGACTAGGTCGGACCAAGCATCCAAAAATAAAAAAGGAGGAAAGAAAGATGGAGCGGCTGAGCCGTCACATCACGCAGGATCTCGATCTTTCCTGGACCTAGTTTTGGGTGTAAGTTTTAATTTCCACTTTTTCGTCCATTTGAAAATTATAACTTAAATTCTTTTTATTATTAAAATCTTCTTATACAAGTCTTTAATTTCTTCTTTTAGAAGGGTAAGAAGAAAAAAGCTAACACGCCCACGACTCCGGAGCTCTTCCTTGACACTCATTCCCGACTCCAAGACAATAGAAGATATTGGATAAAACCAAAAGATAAGGAATTATATGTAAGTTTCAAACCATTTTTGGATTTTTATAATAAGTTCATTTTTTTGAATGTTTAACAAATTTTGTAGCTGTTTTTAATAACAATGTTTATATTTTGTAGGAATCCTTTTTGGCCGAGAAAGTTAGGCAACCCGACAAGTTTGATAACGAGATTTGGTTAGACTTGGTAAAGGGTTTCAAGAAGGGGAATGTCTACGGATTGGGTCGGCTAAGGACGTATTTAACGAAACTCCAAGGGGAAGAATGACGTCCAGCTCAAAACAAACCTACGAGCCAGGAGTCGTGGGAAAACTCCAAGCCCAACTCAACGAAGAAAGAGGAAAAAACGCGGAAAGGGATGAGGAATTAAGGATAATGAAAGAAAAATTCAAGGCTTGGGAAAGCAGGTTCGACAACTGGAACCAAGGTCCGCCTCCCTTTCGACGAGATTATGATGAAGGCAATGAAGGTGGTGGTATGCAAGCCGAACCCAATATGACCCTTGGCTTCTGATATTAGTTTAGAAACTTGTGACTTGTGCTTGTTTAAACTTGGTTTGTTAACGTTTAAGAAGATTTGTAAACTTGAAACAATTTTCTTGATCTATATGAGGATGTTGGTTTCACATCGTGTTGTTGTAAATGTGTGAAATTATGGTTGTTTTCTAGTATACTTGCAGATATGGTATGGTAACGAAATGGCAGGATGAAAACATAATTTTTCTTGCAATATCACAGGTTTTTTGGCGACTGAAATATTCATTTGGCGACTACTTTCAGTCGCCAAACCCCCTGTATTTTTGCAAATTAAAAGGCCTTTTGGCGACTGAAATCAGTCGCCAAATTGGCGACTGAAGGCTGTAGTGGTCGCAAAATTGGCGACTGAAATCAGTCGCCAATTTGGCGACTACACCACCTATCAGTCACCAATTTGGGCGACTGCTTTCAGTCGCCATTTCACCATTTTGGCGACGCTTTTTTCAGTCGCCAAATTTGGCAACTGAAATTAGTCGCCCGAATTTTCTTTGGCGACTAATGACTGCGACTGGTTCTTGGCAATTGATTTAAGTCGCCAAATTCATTTTAGCGACTCACATTAGTCGCCAATATCAGTCGCCTGAATGTTGTTTTCTTGTAGTGAGGCATATATACTCAAATTGGAGCAAGAAACACAAGGCAATGGTTCTAAAGAGGCAATTCTGGAAATGTGTCAAGGCCACGAGCAAAGGAGAGTATGAACATGATGAGTTGGCTCAACTAATGGAAATATCAAAGAAAGCATACGATGACTTCAATGGGAGGAATCCAGAGCATTTTTGTAAGTCTTTCTTTAAGACCCATTCATATTGTGATGTAGTAGATAATAACATGGCTGAAACGTTTAATAGTTTTATTTTATTATCAAGATATAAGTGATGATCATTATTTATATACATATTTTATGCCTCCCTTATTCGCATTTAACTCGGTTTACCGTCTTTCCTTGCTTATTTCTATGCTATTTTAGCTAGAATATAGTTTATGTCGCTTCTGTTATGTTTTAATGCAGATTGGATGCATTTGGAGCTTTTTGAGATAATATGGAGCATGGCGGAGTAGGATCGTAGAAGGTTATGCACGGAAATCGAGGAAGAAAAGAGAAGAAATGAAGAAAAGTGAAGAAACGAGCCAAAATGAAGGGCTGCTCGATCGAGCAGTGATCCAGCAGACCTACATTGCTCGGTCGAGTCGCACTGTGCTCTTGCTCAATCGAGCAGAAGTGCCTTGCTCGATCGAGCAACCTAATATTTTGGCGGTTTTCTATATTTTCCTAAACTTTAACCTAATTAATTAGATCTTTTGTATTATAAAAAGAAAGCTCGTCTTTCATAATTAGACATGTTTCCTTATACTTTTTAATGCTTTTAGGCTTTAAATAAGAAACCCTATTTTAGTTTACTTTGCCTCTGGATTTTATTCATCAAAGACGATTGTCTTTAGTTCAACTTGTAATCGGTATTCTTCAATCTTTCTTCGTTATTCAATTTAATTACCTTCTAGTTCTTTAATTATTCTTTGTTCATCCTTTCATTATTGTTAATCATGTTTACTTTAATTATTATTGTTGTTATTAATATCGTCATGAGTAGCTAAATTCCTCTCTAGGGTTAAAAGGGGATCTAGGATTGTTAGAAGGGGTAGATTAATTAATTGAATTGCAATTGCATGGTTATCGTTTGATTATCGTTTTAATTCTAGTTGTTTGATTACTGGTCATGATTAATTAACTAGTCTCGCAAATTAGGATTGACACCGACCGGGTTAAGACTAAGATAGGCTACGATAATTGAATAGAACTCGTTTAACGATAGCGATCGCATGTTAAATTGTATATCTAAAGGGCATAATTGAATCGACCGATCTTGTGACCTTAGATAACTTTATTGCATGATAGTTGATTTTATCCCTATCCCTGAACAATAATCCTTGTGAACCTGTGACCCTAGACTTTTAATCTCATTGTTTTCAACTTTATTAGTTTGTTATTGCTTATTATTAGTTGTTATTATTATTAGTTGTTATTGTTTACTTTTAGTTATTGTTATTGTTTGCCATTAGTTTAGAACACAAATCTCAAACCTCAAATTGTTACTTTAGAGACAAACCTAGTTTAACAGATTAGAATACTACCGCCTCCTTGTGGATTCGATACTTTGCTTACCGCTGCCTATTAGTTAGTAGTGAATTAGGTTTTACTTTGATTAAGGTGACGCGACTTTACCCTTATCAAATTTGGCGTCGTTGCTCAGACTACCACCACCCCGGCTCCACACTTTCCACCCACCCCAGCTCCGTACCCTTACCCTCCACCTGCTTACACCTATGATCCCGCTTTGGAGAGGGAGATTAGGATTCACCAAGGAATTAACAATGATTTGGTGATGAGGGGACTTTTGGAGAACCTTATGCGGATCGATCTTAATGCCACTGCTGGTTGGACTCCGCCGAGCTACTACCGAGGTCCGGGTGACGAGACTGGTGTGTTCCACAACTATGGGGTGACTCCTCAGCAGTTTTCCCAGGAGTTTAGTCACGATTATGGTTGCCTGGGTCGTTCTTGGTATACTCCCATCCGACCAGATGCTCCAGTTGGTGGGTTTGGTGACCCAACTCGGGCTTCTTCTTCTGGTGCTGCTAAGTGGGGTGATGATGATGATGATGATGATGATCAGGCGCAGTAGTGGCAGCTGGTCACTACACCCCCATTTTGCAGCTGGTTTGGGGGAGGCTATTATTCTATACAGCTGGTATTATCTATCCTTGTACTTTCTTTTATTGTATTATCTCTTAGTTATTTCTCCCATTTCCCTTTGTTAGTTGTGTCCTTTAGGTTGCTGCTGTTGGTTGTTGTGTGATTGATGTGCTGTTAGCGTCACATTGAGGACACTGTGACATTTAGGTTTGGGGGAGAGTCTTTATTTATGTTGTGTGTTTATTTCCGTTGTGTGAAAGAAAAAAAAATCCATAAAAATTGAAAAATTTACAAAATCCAAAAACATGTTTTCATTTTATTAGGTCGAGTCTTGGTGAGTTGAATAACAATGATGATAATTTGCATTGTTTCTGCATTTGAATCCCAAATAAGTTGTCCATGTACATTGTTTTGACTTGCTATTTTTGAAAACAAAGCTCATAGTACAAGTCTTGACCGTTTTTGACATACCTTATGCTAATTAGATTTGGCAATTTTTGTTGGTAAACCACTTAAAATTCTGAGGTCTATAGAGCTTCGTAGGCCAGGAACATCAATAAACTGGTCTCATTGTTTTTAGGCTTGAGTGTGGTACTCCTTGTGGAATGTGTAACATCAAATTGCATAAGTGTGACATTCGTTTCTTGATACTATACGCGTTCGTCTGATAAGTGCATGATGAAAGGTGGTTCTTTTTGTTCAAATAAGACTCAGATAGCCAAAAAGACTTGATTTTATACCCTTATTATTGAGTTCTTTATATTTAGTCATTTTGAACATTTGTAGCCTGTTTCATAACCTATCTAATAGCTACATTCCTAGAACTTGCCTACCTTATCGGGACAGTCGCAGTTGTATGTTTTTCTTATCTACTGGTCTACTATGGTTGGGTTGGGATTTCAAAAAGAATCAATTGGGTGTAGCAAGTATGTTGGCAATTGTGTCATTTATTCCCTTTGTTGAAGAAAAAAGTTATGAAGCAAAAGAAGGAAGAAAAAAAAAAATTGATTTGAAAAGAGAAAAATGAAAAAGAAGAAAAAGAAGAAAAAGAAAAAAAAAAAAAATATGTTGCTTCATTGAATTATTCAAGGGAAAATGAAAGGGATTTTACTAGAGTCTAATGCATATTTAGAGAGCAATTTCGATCTCTCTCTTGCGTAATCAAAGTTTAAGATGATTTCTCTAGTTGGTGTTGGTTTGTGCTAGTCTTGTAGATTTGTTTTGGTACGTGTCGCTGCGACTACCGGTCTTAGCCCCACATTTCCATACGTGCCTTGGCACAATCCACTTCTATACCTTCACCCATTAGCCTCCCTTTTTGTCCTGATTCATGTACTTTATAGCGAATGCGTATTAGTTGGGGAAATTATTATCACATTAGAATGCATGCATGTTTCATGAGTTGAGTGAGTGTTTCTATTTCTTTCTATCTTCACAAAACTCACCTTTACATAAAATTATGAGTGCTTGAGTGAATCCGCGAGAATCTGACAAATTGAGCCTTGCAAGATTGAAAGGTATTTGGTTTTTGTCTATACTACGGTATCATGTAAAATCTTGGATTATGAGCTGCGTTTTCTACTTTCCCGTACCTTTGAATTTGTTTTATTGGTACAACTTGGTCATTACTTTGTTATAGATATGGATAGCTTGGGATTTGTATGTGCATTGACATTAGCTTTGAGTTTTTCATTCACCATTTGTATGTTTGTCTTTGTATGTGTTGATTGCTTTGCTTAGGGACAAGCAAAGGATTGGTTTTGGGGAGTTTGATGATCATTATTTATATACATATTTTATGCCTCCCTTATTCGCATTTAACTCGGTTTATCGTCTTTCCTTGCTTATTTCTATGCTATTTTAGTTAGAATATAGATTATGCCGCTTATGTTATGTTTTAATGCAGATTGGATGCATTTGGAGCTTTTTGAGATGATATGGAGCATGGCGGAGTAGGATCGTAGAAGGTTATGCACGGAAATCGAGGAAGAAAAGTGAAGAAACGAGCCAAAATGAAGGGCTGCTCGACCGAGCAGACCTACATTGCTCGGTCGAGTCGCACTGTGCTCTTGCTAGATCGAGCAGAAGTGCCTTGCTCGATCGAGCAACCTAATATTTCGGCGGTTTTCTATATTTTCCTAAACTTTAACCTAATTAATTAGATCTTTTGTATTATAAAAAGAAAGCTCGTCTTTCATAATTAGACATGCTTCCTTATGCTTTTTAATGCTTTTAGGCTTTAAATCAGAAACCCTATTTTAGTTTACTTTGCCTATGTGTAGAGTCTATTGATCGAATACGAAAGAGGGGGGGGGGGGGGGGTGAATTGAGTATTAAAAACTAGCCCCACTTTTTTCGATTTATATGATATGTAATTAATTATTTGATCTTATGAATTAAAATCAACTAATTAATTAATCAAAGTAAGCGCGAATAACGAAATAACGAAAAGTAAAGAGATAAGAGAGAGGCACACGATTTTTGAAGTGGTTCAGTTTCACACGTTGAAACCTACTTCCATTATTCTCGATGAATAATTTTTAGTACCTTTCTACGGATTACAAAAATTACCAACCCACTCGTATAATCAACACTATGATTATAACTCAAGGTGAGTATCGCTAAATACTCTATACTATCTTACGCTAATAAGAAAGTACAATATAACTCACACAGATTCCCGTTAAAGAATTGTAAGCTTATAATGATGTACTATTATCCAATAAAGTATTTCACTCAAGCGATTGATAATAATTGATGCACGACTCTTTTGAAAAACAAACTCTAAAAATAATAAATATTTGCTCAAAGGTTTGCTTTAAAACGATTTTGGAAAATCAACACAAATAAAATATGTAGCCGTGTGAATGTATGTGTATTTCGTGTGTTTTACAAATTGTATGTGAATGAGTATTTATAGTAGTAGAATCATAGTAGATCTAAAACCCTAGTATAATATTTAATAAAGATACTTATCTTATCATAAAATAATATTTGCTTATCTTTTAGAAATATCTTTATCTCAAAATATTATTTGGTTTATCTTATAGAAATATATTTATCTTTATATCTCAAAATATTGTTTTAAAGATATAGTAGAATCCTAGATTAGGTAAACTAAGGAAACAAGCCTAAGGAGGCCGGATTCACCTAGCTCACGAAACCCTAGGAGGCACGCAACCCTAGGAGGCACAATACTAGGTTTCCACGAAACCCTAGATGGCTCCAACCCTAGGTGGGCTAATTAGGTTAACAACAAATTGAGATAGAATATATTGGAAACCCTAGGTAGCATGACAACCCATAGGTTGTATTACTAACCAATAGAATCTCATAAATATATTCTCTATTAAAATAATTGATAAATATAAAAATACTCTTTCACTTTTGAAAACATTTCAAAACATTTTATTTCCAAAATCATGCATCAATATTTTATCATCCAAAGTCATAGACTAAAGCTATAACTTTTGAACTTAAAATCTCTCGAATGAAATAGTTACCGAATGACGACCTATACTATCTAATCTTCACAAAGATCTTCAGTATACGGATCATCTCTTTATCTTGATCACAAAGACCCTCCATCTCGAGTCTTGTGTAATTTGATGTAGATCTTGTTTGAAGCGATTTTCCTTAAAGTTATGCCTGGTTAGCTATAACTTCCAAGTTCACTTCCAAAGTTATTCCTGAAGTTGTTATAACTTTGTCTCACAGACTTTATCAAAGTTATGTCTAACTTTGATCTTTCTTTTCATAATTGTTGCTAGCTATAATAAGACTAAAGCACACAATTACACGCATATGATATATCGAGTAAAACATATTATCACGTAAACACATGTCATTATCAAAACTAATAAATTGGTCCAACAAATTCCCCCTTTTTGATGATGACAAGTCTCATATGATTTCCTCAAGAGTTCTTCTTAACAATGTGACTAAGTATGGTTCCCCCTCAACAAAGCACTCCAAAGTTATAGCAACTTTGATCGCAAGAACATAACAACGTAGCCAAAGTTATAACTTGAAAGACTTTAAGAGATAACGAGTCTTGACAAGGAGCAAGCTTAAGCAAAGACTCAAATCATATCATTTCTTCCCCCTCTTGGCATCATTGAAAAGACAAGAACAAAGACATGAAACGACTAGAATAACACATGTCAAGGCAAGAAATAGATATGCAAAATACGCAATATAACACGATATATATCAAGCAAAATAAAGTGCAAATGTCAATTAAAACTACAAACCACAAAATAAGTATTAATGCCAAATGGGCCGAATGGATTAGTAGTTTAAGAACCAAAACATGCTAAGGTAAGAAGATCAAGGTTATGTGGGTTGTCGGATGATGTTGGGATTAATGTAATCGGGTCGGGTGCGGTACTCGAGAGTAGAAAGACGATCAAGGCACGTCGACACATGAGTAGCTTGGGCGGTGAAGCAAACATCGAAGTTTCGAACCTTCAAAGAAAGAGCCTCCGTCGCATCAAGTATGGTGTGCATCCCCTCACGCGTTTCCGAACCTCTTTTCACTAATGCACCTCCTTGGCTCACCAAGAATTGCATCCGATCCCTTTGCCTATACATCTCTTGTCGAAAATCGACAACATTCCTCTCTAATTTTGCTAGGCAATCATCAACACCCGTCATCCAAGAACTCAACTCACTACTCACACCCGAACCGACATGGTCACGGGTAGAGCTAGTGTTCCCCATAGCCACGGTTTTTACACATTTTTTTTTTTTTTTTTTTTCAACAACCGCATCAATTTTCTTATCTTGCGCATCAAGGCGCTCCATTACTTTTCCCATAAACACATCCAATTTCGATTCAAGCCCCGAAAAATCAGCCACTCTCGGGTTCATAACACCCTAACCATTTTTTTTTTTTATTTCTTCACTAACACCCTCTTGTACCTTTTTTTTTTTATTAATCGACGCCTCTTTATACCTTCAAGCACCGAACCCGACTCAGTTTGGGTTTTGGAGTTTGGGTGTTGGTGTTTTTGTAGAGTAGCCGTGTAGCACCGGCTCTATTCCTCTTTTCTTTTTCCCTTTTTTTTTTTGTTTTTGTTTTTGAATTTGGGTAGGATAGTAAAAGGAATATAGGGTAAATATTTGTGAGATATGGTAAGGATAGGATTAGGTAAATAAAAAGATATAGAAAGGTAATATTTATTTGAGAATTTCGGCCAAAAAGAATTGCATGGGTAGAATTTTGGTTTGATTAGGAAAGTGAATAGGATAGGTTTTTGGCAAATATGTGGTTCATAATTCAATTTCCATAAAACACTAAATATGCAAGATACTCACGTAAAATATATTATATTAAACACAAATATACTAGCAATGAAATATGCGGACACAGTCATATAATCTCGTCTTAATCTAGCCAGTCACGCAGGTTCACAAAATAAATAAGATGAATTTAATTGCTACCGATTAAACCAATTTCCAACCCCAAAATCTCAAAACGTCTTCTCGCTAACGCCTTTGTTAAAATGTCAGCCCATTGAACATCAGTACTACAAAATTCGAGTTTAATGTTGCCCTTTTCTACATGGTCACGCAAAAAATGATGTCTAATATCTATATGCTTAGTGCGAGAATGCTGAGCTGGGTTCTTGGAAATAACAATAGCACTCGTAATATCACAGAACACAGGCATACAACCAACATTAACACCATAATCACATAGTTGTTGCTTTAACCAAAGTAGTTAAGAACATACCAGTCCTGCAGCGATATATTCGGCTTCTGCAGTTGATAACGCAACCGAATTTTGCTTCTTTGAGCCCCACGTTATTATGCATGGTCCAACAAAAGTAGCGAATCCAGAGGTACTTTTTCTATCTAAAGAACATCCCGCATAATCTGCGTCTGAATATCCTACTAGATTGAAATTACACTCAAGTGGATACCACAAATATAAGTTAGATGTACCAATTAAATATCTCAAGATACGTTTAACTGCAATCATATGTGATTCTTTAGGACATGATTAAAATCTAGCACAGACACATACGCTGAACATAATGTCAGGCCTACTTGCAGTCAAATATAATAAAGAACCAATCATACCTCGATATGTAGTCTCATCTACGGACTTACCAGTTTCGTCTAAGGTCAACTTTTTGTCAGTTACCATAGGTGTGTCCATTGGATGAGCGTTTTCCATACCAAATTTTCTGATTAGCTCATTGACATATTTTTGTTGGTGAATCTTTATGCCTTCTTTGGTTTGTTGAATCTGCAGTCCTAGGAAGAATTTCAATTCTCCCATCATGCTCATTTCAAATTCTGAGGTCATAAGATCTGAAAATTACTTGCACAATTTATTGTTAGTAGAACCAAAAATAATATCGTCTACATAAATTTGAGCAACAAGTAAATCAGAACCCTCGGATTTTAGAAATAGGGTTTTGTCGACAAATCCTCTTTTAAAATTGTTTTGTAATAAAAATTTTGACAATCTGTCGTACCAAGCCCTAGACGCTTGTTTCAAACCATATAAAGCTTTATCGAGTTTAAAAACATGGTTTTGAAACTTGCTATTCAAAAATCCAGGAGGTTGTTCAACAAAAACCTCTTCTTCCAAATAACCGTTAAGAAATGCAGTCTTAGCGTCCATTTGGAATAATTTCATTCCTTTATGAGCTGCGAAGGCGATGAGCAAGCGAATAGCTTCAAGTCTTGCTACTGGAGCGAATGTCTCATCATAATCAATCCCTTCTTGTTGATAATAACCTTGAACGACCAATCGAGCCTTGTTACGAACTATAACTCCTGAATCTTCCAATTTATTTCTGAATACCCATCGAGTTCCAATCACATTTCGATTAGGAGGTCGTGGCACAAGGTGCCATACTTTTTTACGTTCGAACTGTTGAAGCTCCTCTTGCATAGCCACTATCCAGTCGGATTCTGCAAGAGCTTCCTTTATGTTGGTAGGCTCTATGGTAGACAGAAAAGAATAGAATGAACAAAAGTTATTTAATGTTCGCCTCGTTTGAACTCCTTTATTCAAACTTCCTAGGATACTATCCATAGGATGAGAACTCATATATTTCCATTTCTTAGAGTTCCTAGGCTCATCATCATCTGACGAACTATCACTTTCCTCAAATGATTCAGAATCAAGATTGGTTCCCCCTGAGTTGGACTCTGGGGTTATGGCTGAAGTTGGTACAACTTCAGTTACACCATCTTGGTTCTGGTTCAAAGTTATAGCATCATCAGCTATAACTTCAGTTTCCTTTTCCTTGTTTTGAGAAGAGACATTTGTATCATCAACAATTGTCTCAGTTCTCTGTTCAAGGTCATTTGCGGATTTATCAAGTTCATCATTGATTCCTTCAATGACTTCTTCATTATTTTCTGGCACGTCATCCCTGGAGAGGCGAAAGTCTGGATCATTCATGTCCTCTTCTTCATTCTGTTCAACTTGCTCAGGCACATTATCTTCATCAAATACAACATGAACACTTTCTTCTATGCACAAAGTTCTTTTGTTAAAAACTTTAAAGGCTTTACTATGATTAGACTAGCCAACAAACACAGCTTCGTCACTTCGTGGATCAAATTTGCTCAAATTACTTTTTCCATTATTATGGACAAAACACTTACTCCCGAAGCAACGAAGGTGAGCTATATTGGGTTTTCTCCCTCTTAAAAGTTCGTAGGGAGTCTTTTTGAGAATAGGTCTAATCATAGCTCTATTGTGCACATATCATGCAGTACTTATGGCTTCTGCCCAAAAGCTCTTAGGAAGGCCACTACACAAAAAGCATAGTGCGGGCCATGTCCTCTAATGTTCTATTCATACGTTCCACGACACCATTTTGTTGTGGGGTTCGTGGTGCAGAAAAGTTATGTCCTACACCATTCTCCCTACAATTTTCTATAAAAGCTTGATTATCAAATTCGGTGCCATGATCCGTACGAATGGAAACTAACTTTTTATCATACTTGTTTTGGGCGAGCTTCATTAGTACTACAAAATCATCGAAAGTTTCATCTTTAGTAACTAGAAAGATAGGCCATACATACCTTGAGTAGTCGTCGACTAGGACGAATACGTACGTTGATCCACCCGCGGCTTCTGACTTTCATAGGTCCACACAAATCCATGTGTACCAACTCAAGTGGACGCTCTGTACTTACTACTCGTTTTGGTTTGAATGAAGATCTAACTTGTTTACAACGGGTACATGAGTCACACATCTTCTCTTGTTCAAATTTGATTGAGGGTAAGCCCTCGACTAAATCCCACAATTTGAGTTTCTTTAAAACTTTTGGACTAATGTGTGCAAACCTCTTGTGCCACAAGCATGAATCATCCACAGTGACTTTCATGCACGTAAAGGAACTTGTAGTGACTTTGTTTAAATCAATCATGTACACGTTCCTCTTACGTAGAACTTCTACGATAACATTGCTAGTTCCTTCAACTATGATACGACAAACATTTGAATGAAAAACGACTTTGTTGCCTTTGTCACACAGTTGAGAGATACTTAGCAAGTTATGCTTACGGCCATCTACCAGATAGACGTTATTGATAGCATGTGAAGAAGATATACCAATCTTACCTACACCGATTATGTTGCCCTTCTTGTTGTCTCCAAAGGTGACCTTGCCACCGTTGAAGGGTTCTAGTGAAAGAAATAAATTCTTGTTTCCAGTCATGTGCCTCGAACATCCACTGTCGAGATACCAAAGATTGTTTTCTTTCACTATTTTCTACAGGAGAATCAAATACAGCTTTTAGGTACCCACGCTAAGTTGGGTCCTTTATGGTTAGTGACTCTATATATTTGATCCTTCCTAACCCATATCTGTTTGACACTTCTTTTCTTCTTAGGATAGGGTTTGCTTGGTTTATTACTATGGCTTATTGTTTAAGAGCACTGTAGGGTTAGACGGACTGCCGCTGATCACATTAGGTTAGTATTTTGAAGGTACAGATGTTGTAACGAAGGCCAGGTCATAAACCATCTCAAAACTCATTGTTTCTAAACTCATCGCGTTGAGATCAGATTATGAATCACTGACACCGTCCGCTCTTCACAAATCAGTTGATTGTGGTTTCGTTAAACATATTTAACACAATTATTTTAACATGACCAGTTGTGACCCACAATAATTCAAATCAGATATTCTGAAAGGTTTAAGTACTTCCTTCTTCTTGAAGAAATCCACGGGTCAGAGGAGTGGTTTGCATTTATCATGGTTTACGACTATAGAATTCAGGACCAAGACCTCTTCATGTTAATGTTAGACTGTTCGGTAAGGAAGTCTAAGACCTTTTGACTTCCTTCCCACTTATCATGAACTTTTCGTGGATGTAGGAGCAATTCCTTCAAAGACTGAATTTCTTTTTCACACGACGAATGATCTACATTCAAGTCTTTGGAGGGATTGTTCTTTTTGAAGTTTTCACGAAAATCATTAAAACGTTTGTTCAAGATAAGTTTCTCCTCATTATGTTGACTTTTGGCTTGGGAGCATTCAGCCTTCAAATCTTTCAATTGCTGAGACAGAAAAGAATTTACTTTCTCATGATCAAGAATAACAACTTCCTTCGCCTTAGCTTGAGATTGTAAAAGCTCATTGACTTTCTTCAATTCTAAAGTTATAGCTTCAT
>JAIUZE010037636.1:0-11886 GCA_022085475.1 Heliosperma pusillum | reverse complement strand
GCATTTTTACTCAGAAAGAGTTGAACATGAGGCAGAGAAGATGGTTAGAGTTGGTGAATGATTATGATGCCGAGTTGATTTATCATGAGGGAAAAGCAAATGTGGTGGCAGATGCTTTGAGTAGAAAGACTAGTCATTCATTAAATGCTCTTGGTACTTTACCCGATGAACTGGTAACTGAATTTCAGAAGCTGAAGATACAGTTTGTTGGGAAAGGATTCGATTATCTTGGTGCTTTGACTGCGGAACCTGATTTTTTATCGAGAGATTCGTACTTGTTTACCGGAGGATGCTACTTTTATCGCCATACGAGCAAAAATATTACTTGAGTAAGCTAAGGATTGTGTGGTGGATAATGATGGCTACCTTCGTTACCATGGTAGAATGTATGTTCCGAGAAGTGCCGAGTTGAGAAAGAGAATACTTGATGAAGCTCACCTTTCTCCTTATTCTATTCATCCTGGCGGTGACAAAATGTAGAAAGATTTGAGACCACAGTTTTGGTGGCCTAGGATGAAGATTGAAGTAAAGGAGTATGTTAGTAAATGTCTTACTTGTCAGCAAGGTGAAGATGAACATCCAAAGACTCGGAGTTGCTTGCACCTTTGGAAATTCCCCATCTGTGGAAATGGGAGTCTATTTCTATGGACTTGTATGATGGCTTTACCTAGTACTGCTAGTGGAAAGAATGCCATCTGGGTTATTGTAGACCGTCTAACCAAGTGTGCCAGATTCGTGCCTATCAATGAAACTTGGAGGATAGAGGTCTTAGCGGGTGCCTATGTGAAAGAGATAGTACGCTACCATGGAGTGCCTAAAAGTATAGTTTCAGATCGTGATCCGAGATTCTGTTCCCGATTCTGGACGGCTTTGCAAGAAGCCATGGGTAGTAACTTGTTGATGAGCACAGCTTTTCATGCCGCTACTGATGGTCAGACCGAGAGAACGATCCAAACTTTGGAAGATCTTCTTCGGTCTTGTGCTTTAGACTTTCATACATCTTGGGAGAAGAGTTTGCCTTTGGTGGAATTTTCTTCTAACAACAGTTATCATGCTTCTATCAAGATGTCACCATATGAGGCTTTATACTGGGAGGAAGTGTCGATTAGTCCTGTTGTTGGGATCAAGTCCAGGATGATTCATATGTTGAGTCCCGACTCGTGACCGAAAACAATTGATCAAGTTCAAGTCATTCGAGAGCGAATGAAAGCCGCTCAGGATAGACAGAAATCCTATGCCGATGTTCGTCGTCGACCACTTGAATTTGATGTTGATGATCGGGTATTCCTTAAAGTGTCGCCATTGAAAGGAGTGAAACAGTTTGGAGTGAAAGGAAAGTTGAGTCCTAAATATATTGGACCGTTTCGTGTGCTTAAAAGAGTTGGTCCTGTTGCTTATCGTTTGGAATTACCTCCGAACTTGAGTAAAGTTCATGATGTGTTCCATGTTTCGCAATTGAAGAAGTATATCAGTGATCCGAGTCATATTATTCAGGAAGAAGTGTTGGACTTGGAACCTAATTTGTCTTTGGAAGAAAGGCCGATTCGTATACTTGAAAGGGCTAACAAACAACTCCGAAACAAGGTGGTACCCTTGGTTCGTATCCTTTGGCGTTGTGGAAACGTTGAATCTGAAACTTGGGAACCCGAAGCTAAAATGTTAGCTAAATATCCCGAGCTCTTTGCTTGAGGTAAATCTCCTTCTTCCTTTCCTCTTTCTATTTGATTTATTATTTCGAATATTCCGTTCCTTCTATCGAATATCATATTTATAGGTAGATTACTAGAAGCTTTAGTTAGAAATTTTAAGCATAGGTAGTAGAGTCATTATCTTTACTATAAAATTTTGGAACTAAAAGCTTTTGGAAATGTTTTATGATTTCAAGTATTTTACCGTCAAGGAGTGTTGAGACTCGTTATTGGAGACGTTCGATAACTAGTTTTCTCATTTATTGATGCGAAAATGTATCTTTTCAAGTCTTTGACTTGGGACGTCGATGTTCTTAACGGCCGACGAGAACCTTCCGATCCATTGATAAGACCCTGTATTTTTATTACAAATATATTTCTAAAGTTTTGAAATAGCCCTACATATATGTCACATTCCTTCTTCTAAGTTTCGAGGGCGAAACTTTTTAAAAGGAGGGGTGATTGTAACAACCCGAAAAGTACCCTATTTTTCTAGTGAAAATATTTAACGAATACTTTACAGCGAATTTAAGTTTTAATTGTTTCAGGTCGAATTTTGAAATTCCGAGTTCGTATTTGGAATATCTGGGAGATTCCATGAGAATCCCGTTTTTAAGTCAACTTTGACTTTCGTTGACTTTTCCCGACTCACCTCGTAATTTTAAAGACCGAAATTATATTTGAAAAATAAAAAATTTAATTTATTTATATTAAGATTTATTTGAATTTATGATAATTTAATATAACTATTTTGAATTTATTCGGAATTAAAGAGAAGGTTTTACGATTTAAACCCGAGCGTCATTTTACTATTCCCGAGACAAGTTAAGTCCCGAAACAAACCCGAAACCCGACTTTGGCATGAGTCACACGCCCCATGTCATCTTTTTCCACTCACTTTAGATATTTTCATTCTTTCGATTAAACTAATACAAATATCTAAGATATTTGTTACTTTATCGATCCGTCAGTTTAAATTACGCAACTCGATAAAAATCAGACCCGGTTTCTTCTCATGTCACACGGCTCTTCCTCCTCTAATAGGACTAGATATTTTTCTTTCTTTTCATTACAATAACATAATATCTAGATATTTGGTTTAATTAACTTAATATCTAATTATATCTAATCAATTACCGTAATATAATTATTAAACCCGAGTCAATTCCGTAACAACAATTTCAAAACCCGACTCATTAATTCTTCTATAACTACACGGCCCAACCACCCAACATTACTCACTAACTACTTTTCATTTTACAATAAATCAACTTAAGATCAAATCAACACTTTCTTTAATCGTTCTTCATCGTTCTTCGTCGTTCTTCGTCGTTCTTCGTCGTTCTTGAGCAAAATCGTCATAAAACCTTCATTTCTTATTCAAATCCGTCCTAACTTATATTTCTAGAATCTCCTCTTCGCTTTCCATCTTCAAGTACGGTTTAATTTCAATTCCGACAAAATCGTTTTCAACACTTTAATTATGGAAAATCAAGTTTTAATTCTAATAATGTTTTTCTTGTCATTTCTTATAGGGGAAGATTTTGAAGATGAGTTTGGTTACTCGTATATTTTGGGTGAAGATTAGTAGACGGGTTTTTCGTTAATTCTTATTTTTGGTGCTACTTGATTTTGCTAGCTAAGGTAACGATTCCGATTTACTCGACGAATTAATGTCACATATATTTTGGTTTTTGGTTCATCTTATGTTTTTGTTCATGTTATGGTTATTTATGGTTTTAGTAGTAACATGATAAGTAGTTATGATTTTTATGTTGTATGGAATTTTTAATATGTTAGTGTTCTTGATATATTTTGATGATTTATTAATAATCATGATTTTTGTTTGATGATGGTTGAATTGGATGTTTAAAAATGGATGTTGTTAATAAAAAAAATCATGTTAGAAATAATTGGAAATGGTTGTTGTTTGGCCGTGGAAGTGGCCGTGTAAGGTGGTCTGAAAACCAGCCCAAACCAGGCCGGTTCAGACCCGGTCCAGCCGGTCTGGTTGGTCCGAGTTTGGTCCTTGTGGGTTGTGTCGATACTTGATTGTTTTGTTGTTGTTTTGACGGGTTTTAAATATGTTAAAGCATGCGGGAAATATTAAGAAACGGTTTCAAAAATGACGACCCAAAACAGGCCCAAACCAGGCCCGTGGGCCCAGTCAAGGCCCGTGTTATGTCCGGCCGTAATCAGCCCATGAGTCACCTTTTTAGTCTTGTGACGGTTTTTGAGTTTAGTGTTAATTTATCGTGTTTTGTAATATTTAGCAAGTGGGAAATTTTAATAAGTAAATTATTTAACTAAAAGTATTTTTCATAATATTATAATTCCTCACATGTTAGAAATTATAATACGAGATTATAGTTTAATTTGATATCCTTTAAGTCATGCGGGTTTTCGTAAGATTTAATATTTCACATGTTAGAAGTTTTAATAAAATAAACATGTAATGAATATGATGATTTTTATGTTCAAGTCTAATTGGTAAAGACTCTGTTTCTAGCCGGTTTGACCAAACGGGTTTGGTCAAACTAAGATCTAGTCAGCCCCGTTTTGACTGATGACCCGTCGCGGGACTCGGGTCGGGGATTTGTCTTCAAGTAAGGTTGTATTAATTAATGAATTAGCCTTAGTAGATATGAGGCGATATGATATTTGATTATTATTTATATGCAATTAGTCACATGATAGGATGTTTTTCCGTGACTGTTTGATTATATGGTTGGTGTCGTGTTGACTAAGTACCCATAGAGAATTATGAGTATATGGCGTCTTGACCCTTCTAATTCTAAATGAGTATCTTGGACCATGACATCGATAGGCCTTACTATCTTTAACGAGCATACGGAGTTTATCGCTTGATAGCTTTTGTGTCACTGGCTTGGGCCTTTTGATACCAAGCCGGGGGCATGGCTGCCTAATTGCTTCCACTTTGGGAATGGAGCCAGCTTACGTACTAGCCATCTCTGCTTAGGGGGTCGCCTAGTAGAGTTTCTCATGTACGGTTATGTCATGGGACGAGGAATGGGTTAGCTGTTGTCGCTAGGTCTGATCAGTCTAGGACTAGGATGTTTTCCTACCTTGTGGTATAGACTCGAGTTACAGAAGTCGTCTATTGACTGTGCTAAGAACTTATGCCTGTTTCTAGATGGATTGGTCTTTCATGTTTGCTGATTCTATGAGTTTTAGAAGGTGAGATGCAAGCCGGCTAAGATTGATAGAGTTTGGATTACCGATTGTTAACTGATTCACATGATTACGTGTTGATTAGGGGTTGAGTGTATCATGGCCATGTTACATGGTAACCTCTGAGCTAGCATACCAGCTTCCCTACCTAGTGTTATATTTTATTATCGGATTCACATGATAGTTTCATATCTAGGTTTATATGTAGTTAATTGTTTCATAACATGAAAAGCATATCGTATATGTTAAGGCTTTGTATTTTCCATATACATCTCTTTTATGTTATTCATGTTTTATTAAACTCGACATTTCGTGGCTGGGAGAACTCGGAGTTACTCCCCACTGACGGTGGCTTCCGTGTTTATATTTAATGCGGTCGAACAGGTGGTGTTGCATATTTGGGGTACATGGACGAGCTAGCGAGCGAAGTATTTACCTTGGACCTATATTCGGTTCATAGTTTGTATATTATTGTACACACTTTTATTTCCGTATTTATACGGGAGATAGGTCTCCCGTCTTGTATAGTTCTTATGTATAATATTATTTTCCTTTTGTAATGAACCTTTGTATTCAAGACACCTTCGTTATGTATTTAAATTATTTTTTTTCTTTCCGCAAATTTGAGGGTGTCACAGTTGGTATCAGAGCATTTTTGCTCCCGACGCACGTTTGTGTACCCTTGCATAAATAACTTGACCTTAATAAATAATAAACTGGTGAGATAGAAGGGTAAGATGGGTAGATTAGGATTTATGTTGTAGTCTCTTTGTTCTTGCTAAATGATAAGTACTAATCTGTGTTTTATTTTGCAAGATGCCTCCGAGGATTGACAACACGATCTTAGCAGCTCTTACCGTTATTATTCAGAACCAACAAAATCAGCAAAATCAGCAGGCTATTCCTAATCCTATTCCTGACCGTGAGAGACACGGGGGTTATACGTGGGTTGCTTCACAGCTATCTAGGAGCCAAGCAAAAACCTATGATGGCGAAGTTGATCCCGTTAAGCTTTCTGAGTGGTTACGAGAAATGGAGAAGAGTTTTTCTCTTTCTGATGTCCTTGAAGAGGACAAGGTCCGTCTTGCTTCCCACTTTTTAGTGAAGGAAGCAGATCAGTGGTGGACTCTTTCTGGTCCTACTGCTAAGTTGGAGCCTAATTTTGGGTGGACTCGTTTTCGAGAACTATTGGAGACGAGGTTTTATCCGGATGAGTTGAGACAGCAAAAGCTGAAGGAGTTCATAGATTTTAAACAGGGGGTTCTTTCGGTACAAGAGTTCACAAGCAAGTTCAATGAGTTGGCTCATTATGCCACTCGACTTATTTCGAGGGAGGAGGACAAAGCCTTCTTTTACCTAGGGAAGCTTTCTCCCCAGGTGAAGGGAAAGATTAGTAGGGGTTCTACTTCTTTTGTCTCGATTTACAATGATGCCCTATGGGCAGAGAGTTCTATTCGGGAGATTGCCGAAGAGGCCCGTACTTCGTTTGTAGCTCCTAATGCCTTTGGCAAGAGACCTCTATATCCTACTTCCCGACCGTCCTTTTCTCCTTCTTTTCCAAACAAGAGGAGGAACTTTCAGAGTGGACAGGCAAATCCGACAAACCGTCCATTTGTCCCGAGCAACAACAACGATCCTAAGGGTCGTACCTGTTTTGCGTGCAAGATGCCTTTGCATCCAGGTATTGGCTGTTTCAACAAGCCAATTGTATGCTTTACTTGTCTGAAACCGGGACACAAGTCATTTGTATGTCCTGATAGGAAGATGATAGCTTCTACACCAGCTACATCTGGGAGACCGAAGGGTCGAATTTTCGTCATGAGCCGCGCTGAGGCCGATGCTCAACCAGACCTGGTGACTGGTATGTTTCAATTTATGAAATCCGTGTTTAATTTTATTGGATACGGGAGCTTCTTGTCTCTTCCTCAGCCTCGTTTTTCTTTTTCGCCTTCGCCTTTTTCATCTTATCTTAATCTTTAATAATGCTTCCTAATGTTCTTTGTATCATGTTCTTTTATCCCTACTCTCTGGAGAGGTAGTCCTTTTAGCTATCGTAAGGGTTAGTAGAGGTGTTTTGAAGGAGTTTCGAATATGATCCCTAACCGTCCTATGGAGCTAGTTTCGTGTTGAAATGATTATGGAAAATGGAGAATAAGTTTAGGAAGAAACTATCCTAGTGGTTTTAAAATATGAAAGCTTGAAGTAGCAATATCTTTTTGAGGATCGAAATAAGCTTAATAATAGTTGTAGTTGTGGTTAGAAAGTTGAGTGATTTTAATGTTACTTGGGAATTTGTTGTCGTTAAATGTTGGACCCTAACGGGAATAAATACTTTGTGGAATTAGGATTTGATGACACAACTTGAAGAATAACTACATAAGCAAAAACCGATGTATTAAGAGTTTGGAAGAGAAAAATAAATTGATTACGGTCGCATTGCCCTATGTTTGGCAAAAGTTAAGTGAATCGAGATTTGTGTGACTAATCTCTTTGAGGTTTCGAGATTCAACTGTTGAGGATGAGAGGGTTCATTGTAAATAAGTTGGGGTAATGAATTTTTGGAATAAATTGGATTAAAGGATTCCATAGTGAATCCTTTACTTTGTGGTTGTTAGCGGTCTTGTTTCCCTAATTATAAATATTTTGATGGTAATTTCCAATAATAGTTTCGATGGACCTTAGAGGATTCTAATGGAATTTGAATAATTGGGAGTTGTTACTCGATGTGTCATGCTTATGAAATATTTTGGTAGGAATCGGATGATTGAAAATGTTGAGAGTATATTACACTCTTTTGAGGATTAGTTTACTTGTACAGTTAGTGTTGTCAAGTTACGATCGACATTCGAATTGTCATAGATAGAGGATAGTTTGGTGATTCATTCCTCTCTTTTCTCTCTTTCTATTCGATTTATTCTTTCGAATATTTCGTTCCTTCTATCAATTATCATCTCGTAAAGATAGGTTATTAGAAGCTTTAGTTAGAAATTTTAGGTATAGATAGTAGTGTTATTACCTTTACTATAAAATTTTTGAACTAAAAGCTTTTTGAAATATTTTAATGATTTCAAGTAGTTTTACAGTCAAGGAGTGTTGAGACTCGTTATTGGAGACGTTCGATAACTAGTTTTCTCATTTATTGATGCGAAAATGTATCTTTTAAAGTCTTTGATTTGGGACGTCGATGTTCTTAACGGCCGACGAGAACCTTCCGTTCCATTGATAAGATCCTATATTTATAGTACAAGTATATTTTTAACAGTTTTGAAATAGACCTACATATATGTTACGTTCCTTCTTCTAAGTTTCGAGGACGAAACTTTTAAAAGGAGGGGTGATTGTAACAACCCGAAAAGTACCCAATTTTTCTAGTAAAAATATTTACTAACACTTTTCAGTAGAACTTAAGTTTTTAAAATAGAATTTATTGTTTCGAGTCGTATTTTGAAATTCCGCGTTCGTATTTGGAATTTCTGAGAGATTTCATGAAAATCACGTTTTTCGTCATCTTTGACTTTTCTTGACTTTTAAGTCGTCTTTGACTTTTCTTGACTTTTTAAAAGTCGTCATTGATTTTTCTTGACTTTTAAGTCGTCCTAAACTTTTCTTGACTTTTAAGTCATCTTTGATTTTTCTCGACTTTTAAGTCGACTTTGACTTTCGTTGACTTTTCCCGACTCGACTGGTAAGTTTGAAGACCGAAATTTTATTTAAAAAAAATAATATTTTTGATTTATTTTTATTTAGATTTATCAAGATTTATCATAATTTAATATAATTATTTTGAATTTATTCGGAATTTAAAGAATAACTTTTACGGTTTTTAACCGAACGTCATTTAACTATTCCCGAATCATCGTAAATCCCGAAACAAAACCGAAACTCGACTTTGGCATGAGTCACACGCCTATGTCATGGTTTTCCACTCACAATTAGATCTTTTAATTGTTTTAATTAAACTAATAATAATATCTAGATATTTATTAACTTTATCGATCAGTTAACGAAAATTACGCAAATCGTTAACAAAACTGACCCGATTCTTCTCATTTCACACGGCACTCTCCCCTCTCTTAGACCATGATATTTTCATTTCTTTTGATTACAATAACATAATATCTTGATATTTAATTTAATTAACTTAATATTTAATCAATTACCGTAATATAATTATTTAACGCGAGTCAATTCCGTAACAACAATTTCAAAACCCGACTTCCTAATCCTTCTATATGTACACGGCTCAACCTCACCACATTACTCACTAACAACTTTTCATTTTACAATAAATCAAATTAAGATCAAATTAACACTTTCTTTAATCGTTCTTCATCGTTCTTCGTCGTTCTGCGTCGTTCTTGAGCAAAATCGTCATAAAACCTTCATTTCTTATTCAAATGCGTCCTAACTTATATTTCTAGAATCTCCTCTTCGCTCTCCATCTTCAAGTACGGTTTAATTTCAAATCCGACAAAATCGTTTTCAACATTTAATTATGGAAAATCAAGTTTAAGTTCTAATAATGTTTTCTTGTCATTTCTTATAGGGGAAGATTTTGAAGACGAGTTTGGAGACTCGTATATTGTGGGTGAAGATTAGTAGACGGGTTTCTTATTTTATACTTCTTATTTTGGTGCTAATTGATCTTGCTAGCTAAGGTAACGATTCCGAGTTACTCGACGATTTAATGTTACATAGCCTTTGTTTCTTTGGTTTTTGGTTCATCTTTTGTTTTTGTTCATGTTATTATGATTTATGGATTTTTAGTAGTAACATGATAAGTAGTATGATTTCTATGTTGTATGGAATTTTTATGTTGTTTAGTGTTCTTGATGAATTTTGATGATGGTTCATAATAATGATTTTTGTATGATGGTTGTTAAAATGGTTGTTTGATAATTAAAATATGTTGGAATTAATTTGGGTGTGATTGTTGGTTGAACCGTGTAGGGGTTGTTTAGGGGGGGCTGTGAACCGGACCAAACCAGCCGGTCCAGGCCGGTTCGGACCCGGTCTGGGTTGGTCCATGGTGGGTCCGGGTTTTGGTCTTTGGGTTGTGTCGATGTTTGATTGTTATGTTGTTGTTTTGACGGGTGTTAATTATGTTAAAGCATGCGGGAAATAATTAGAAACGGTTTTTAGTAAAATCGTTAAAAAGGCCAAAACAGGCCCAAATCTGTCCGTGGGGCCCAGTCCAGGCCCGTGTCATGTTGGCCCAAAAATCAGCCCGTGGGTCCCACTTTGGGACTTGTGACGGTTTTGAGTTATCGTCATTTTTATCGCATTTTGTAATAATTAGCAAGCGAGAAATATTAATAAGTAAAATATTTAATTAAAAAGGTTTTTCATTAAATTATTATTTCTCACATGTTAGAAATTATAAGACGAGATCGTAGTTTAATTTAATAACCTTTTAGTCAAACGGGTTTTGGGTAGGATATAATAATTCACATGTTAGAATTTAATAAAAGAACATGTCATGAATATGTTGACTTTTATGTATAAGTCTATGTGGTAAAGACTCTGTTTCTAGCCGGTTTGATCAAACGGGTTTGGTCAAACTAAGATCTAGTCAGCCCCGTTTTGACTGATGACCCGTCGCGGGACTCGGGTCGGGGATTTGTATTCAAGTAAGGTTTTATTTAATTATTGAATTAGCCTTAGTAGATATGAGGCGATATGATATTTGAATATGATGTATATGCAATTAGTCACATGATAGGATGGTTTTCCCGTGACTGTTTGATTATATGGTTGGTGTCGTGTTGACTAAGTACCCATAGAGAATTATGAGTAGATGGCGTCTTGACCATTATAATTCTAGATGAGTATCTTGGACCATGACATTGATAGGCCCGTACTATCTTTAACGAGCATATAGTTCACCGCTTGATAGCTTTTGTGTCACGGCCTGGGGGGCTTATCTCCAAGTTGGGGCATGGCTGCCTGATCCGTTTTGGGACTGGAGCCAGCTTAAGTACTAGCCATCTCTGCTTAGGGGGTCGTGTGACACCCTCAAATTTGCGGAAAGAAAAAAATAATTTAAATACATAACCAAGGGTGTCATAAATAAAAAAGGTCATTACAAAATACGGAAATAATATTCTACAAAAGAAATATACAAGGCGGGAGACATATCTCCCGTATAAATACGGAAATGAAAGAGTGTATAATAATATACAATCTAAGAACCGAATATAGGTCCAAGGTAATACTTCGCTCGCTAGCTCGTCAATGTACCCAATGTATGCATTCACCACCTGTTCGACCGCATTAAATATAAACAAGGAAGCCACAGTCAGTGGGGAGTAAACTCCGAGTCATCCCAGCCACGAAATGGCGAGTTTAAGGAAACATGAATAACATAAAAAGCAACGGTATATGGAAATACAAAACTTAAACATATATATATGCTTCATGTTAGGAAACAGATAACTAACAATAACCTAGCATGTGACAAGCTATCATGTGAAACGATAATAACTATAATCGAGGTAGGGGAAGCTGTGGGTATGCTAGCTCCGAGGTTCCTCTCAGAAACAGGCCAGATACATCAAACCCTAATCAACACGTAATTCATGTGAATAAGTTAACAACGGTAATCCAAACTCTATCAATCCTAGCAGGCTTGCATCTCACCTTATAGAAATCATGAGAATCATACATAACATGAAGACAATAAGTTCTACAAAACAGGCATATAGTTTCCTGGACAGTCAATAGAAGACTTCTGTAACTGAGGCTTATACCACAAGGTAGGAAAACATCCTAGTCCGAGATGATCAGACCTAGCCGACAACCGCTATATTCCCCGTCCATGACATAACCGTACACAAGAAACTCTGCTAGCGACCCCCTAAAGAGAGATGGATAGTACTTAAGTGGCTCCCTCCAAAGCGGACTCTTGGATGCCAGTGCCCCGAATGGGGATAAGCCACACAGCCCGGGACACACAAGATCATTAACCATGAAACTATATGACTAGTGAAAAGATAGTACGGCCTAT
>JAIUZE010037634.1:0-17300 GCA_022085475.1 Heliosperma pusillum | reverse complement strand
GGAATTGGCCCAGGTTTTAGAACTAGGACCGGATATTTATATCGTCGTGCTACCAGGAGGAAATTAGTCTACATATACAAAATGTAGCATCGTGTATGCGTTCAGGGAAATGATGTATCCCGTGGATGCCTTTTAATCATACTTGCCATGTACACGGTGCTAGTGCGTTTCATTTACCGTGAGAGAAGTCGTCATTGTATTGGTACGTTTGAATGGATGATTATATGATTGATTACTTATGATCTTCGCATGACTTGGCATGGGTTGTTTGTCGAGTCTTAATCTTATCAAACTTATACCGCTAACGGTGAGATGTAAGCCCTAGTGAGCGTATTCGGTTGCCTAAGAGTGTCTTCCCCGAGTCTATCTATAGCATGATGGTTACGGATTGTACTTCATATGCTCTTTGATATAGTGTCATTTCACCCCACATTTTCACCCCTTTTCATCTCGTTTTGTTTGCCTTTAACGCTCCCTAGGAGCGTTTCTACGTGATTTACCTTCTTCTAGCATGTTTCTTGCTTTTATCGTGTTTTTTGTAGGTAAACCGTCAATTGAGGCGATTTCTACCTACTTTTGATCAACAAAGAAGAAGGTGAATCATTCGGAGGACCCACGGTACACCTAGGGGGGCCCACATACCCTTGGGGGCCCTACTCGACTCGCCAAAGCCCTCCCGAGTCAAGGCAAGCGAAACCGAGAAGGAAACAACAAAGTCAAGCAAGGGAAGAAGGAGCATCTCACGGTCGTGAAATGCATCTCACGGTCGTGAAATGCATCTCACGGTCGTGAGATGTTTTGCCAAAAAGGAAGAAAATCGTGAAGTTGGTTTCACGGCCGTGAAACTCATCTCACGGTCGTGAAATGAACTTCACGGTCGTGACTTGCCCGTGAAAGTGGACCTTGATTCTGCCTATACTCTCACGACCGTGACTTGCCATCTCACGGTCGTGAGACGTGTTTCACGACCGTGAAACCCATTTCACGGTCGTGACTTGTCCAGTCCATGAAGCTTCTCGAGGCCCATCTTTCCTTCATTTTGTAAACCTATAAATAGACCCTCTTATGTAATTTATGGGCACGAAACCCTAGATCTAAAAACTTCAATAGAATTAGTGTTAATCTTGTATTAATCTTCCTTAATTAAGCAAATTAGTCGGTTAATTAGTGATTTCAACTTGGTTTAGTGTATGAACTTGGGTTATATTCAAGGATTTGTGACGAAATCTTGGTATTTATATCAAAGTTCTAATCTTTCTCCAAGTGGGTATAATTTCTCTACTTAATCTTGCTTTTAATTAAGTTTTCATTTCGATTATTGTTATCTACTTATTGTTAATTAGAAATGTTTAATGTTGTTGTTGATTTCCTCTTACAATCTTTAGTAAATATCGAATTTCCCTCAAGTATGAGTGAGTAGTAATCTTGCTAGGGTAATGTGGGGGATTATGGGTCCTTGTATGGTTTAATGTGTTATTGTTGGGGTTAATAGTTGATTATTGTCTAGTCTCCATGCTATGCTTATAACATGTTTGATGAAATGCTTACTTGAGTTTGCATGAATCTTTCGTTTGTTTCGATTGCCATAAGATCGAAAGTCGTGGTCTTTCGTAGAACCGCTAGTTTTGGCAAGCCGTGTCTAGTAACGCGATAGCTAGTTAGAGTCGGTTTGAGGAGGAATCGTAAGAACGGAAGCCTCGATTCACTTTCCTAGACTAGATGTTTTTTCGACTATTAGACCCGACCCTTGCACTCGACTTTACTACCCATATGAACCCACTCACCCTAGTCTCCCCTCCTATTTGACAAAAATCCAACCCTTTTAGCCTTAGACTTCTTTTGTTGATTTTAATTGCTTTTAATTGTTGTTAATTAGTGTAGCCAACAAACCCAAACCCAAATCACTTGTGACTTGCAAGAGACTTCAAGTAGACTTTTAGATCAATATTGAACACCAACCGTCCCTGAGATCGACATCCCTACTTCACAACTATTTTAACTACATCAAAATGGCGCCGTTGCCGGGGACGGTGTATGTTTAATTTGATTGTTTTTAGTTTGCTTTAGTTTTTTTTGCCTCTTGTCTTGAGAAACCTAGTTTCTCAAGGCATTCTCACCGTTTACATTTAGTTTTCTTGTATGCCCAGGCGAGCTCCCCCAAGGAATCAACCTCCAATCGATCCCGAGATCGAAAGGACCTTTAGGAGACTTCGCAAAGTCTTCAAAACCGCAAGTAGAGGCTCTTCTTCAAATCCGATTATCACAACGGAGGAGCTTTTACCTTCAATTGAAGAAAGGGAAATTCGGGAAAGTAACGAGATAGATATTGAGCATCCAAGTGTAGAGAATTGGGAGGATATTGTGCCGATTGCGGAATTTGTGAATCCTTTTGGAATCCCACCAACCATCCCACAAGACATCCAACCACCCACTCTTCTAACAATGCCTAAATTCTCATCTCACTCCATTCCCACGGAGGATACTCTTCCAAACACCACCCCCGTACCACAAAATCTCACCGGAAATTTCATTGCTAAAACCGCTTTTATCCAATTGGTAGAGAGAAACCAATTTGGAGGTATGCCAAGTGAAGACCCTCATCTACACATGGAGACTTTTTGTGATTATTGTGATGCCGTTTCTCAAACGGGAGTGACTCAAGACCAAATCCGATGGGTCTTGTTTCCTTTCTCTCTTATTGGAGCGGCAAAACGATGGTTGAAGAGTCTTGACAAGGTCGCTCTAGGTATTGACTCATGGAAGAAGCTAGCTCTAGCTTTTTATCAAAAGTTCTATCCACCGGAAAAGACAAATATGTTGAGAGCTAAGATAACCGGGTTCAAGCAAAGGGATGAAGAGTCACTCTATGAAGCTTGGGACCGATTCAAGGAGATTATTCGTTCTTGCCCTCACCATGGTTTGAGTGAGTGGTTCTTAGTACAACAATTTTGGAATGGACTTTATGAAGATGCTAGAGGAATTTTGAACATGGGATCAAATGGAAGGTTCACGGAAGTAGATGATGCTCAAACTTGGGCAAGAATAGAGGAGATGGCGGCCCATAACTCACAATTTAGTAGGCCAAGGCAAACTCCTAGGGGAAGACATGAAGTGAGCTCCGTTACCCAAATGGGAGCCGATTTTGGAGCTCAACTTAGCTCTTATATGGAAGCAATGAACCTCAAAATGGACCAACAAACGGCTCTATTCCAACAAGCTCAAAGTTCATTAACTCAACCTCCTATGCAACAAGTGAATGCTATGGTGATGGCACCAAGCTTACCTCAAGGGGTTTGTGAATGTTGTGGAACATTTGGTCATGATCCCCAAGAATGTAGAGGATCCGTGGAACAAGTAAATGCCTTTCAATCTTATAGGCAAGGAACCCCTTACTCCAACTTCTACAATGAGAACACAAAGAACCACCCAAATCTCTCATACAAAAGCCAAAATGTTCAAAACCCTCAACCACAACCATATGTTGCCCCACCCATGAGAAACAATCAACAAAATTTCAAAGACAACAATACAATCAAAACCAACCTTCCTACAATCAACCACAATACAACCAAAATCAATACAACCCACCACCACAAAATCAACCTCCCATGCAACCACAAGTTGGGGATCCAAACTTGGACATTCACAAAGCGATTCTCCAATTGCAAAAAGATAACCAAGCCAAAGATATTATCATCAATAACATCCTTGCCCACAATAAAATGCTTGAAACTCAAGTGACTCAAATAGCCTCGGGGAGTTCCTCTAGGGGAAAGGGTCAATTACCTCCTCAAGGTAACCCACCTAGAAATGAAACCGCCAATGCTATCCATTTGAGGTGTGGAAAGAGTTATGAGGGGCCAAGAATGCCAATTGAAGATGATAATGGAGAGGGAGACAAAGTGAAAGATGATGGGCAAATTGAAATTGAGGTTGTTGAATTGGATGATAAGGAGGAAGAGTGCTCTTCAAGTGAGCAAGTTGTTGTTGAGAAGAATGATAATGTGATAACAACAAACAAGAAGGTTGAGGAGCCTATTGTGATAAGGCTACCTTTTCCTTCTAGACAAGCCAAGACAAAACTTGATAAGCAACTAGGCAAGTTCATGGAAATTGTAAAGAACTTGGAGGTCTCTATTCCTTTCACCGACCTCATCACTCAAATCCCCGCCTATGCAAAATTTATGAAGGACATTCTTACGAGGAAGAAGTCATTGAGTGGAGTCGAAACCGTGGCATTCACCGGTGAATGTAGTGCATTTCTACAAAACCCAACCCCTCCAAAATTGAAGGATCCGGGTAGTTTCTCCATCCCATGCACCATAGGCAACATTACCATTGACAAGGCCTTGTGTGATTTGGGAGCTAGTGTGAGTGTGATGCCATACTCCATATGTGAAAAACTTGGCATGGGAGAGCTTAAATGCACAAACATTACACTTCAAATGGCGGACCGATCAACAAAGCAACCTTTGGGTGTGTTGGAGGATGTCCCGGTTCGAATTGGGAAATTTTTCATCCCGGTGGACTTTATTGTTCTTGATATGGCGGAGGATTCTCAAATCCCCATAATACTCGGGAGGCCATTCTTGCACACCGCCGGAGCGGTAATTGATGTGAAACAAGGGAGGCTTACCCTTGAAGTGGGGGATGAGAAAATCACTTTCAATTTGCAAAATGCCATGAAAGCCCCCAATCTTGGAGAAGCATGCTATTTCATTGACATTATTGATGCCTTCGTTGAAGAAGTTACACCTAGCTTCTATATGAGGGACCCTTTGGAGGCTATATTGACTTTAGAGCCAAGGGATATCATGGAGGAGCTACATGGGTTTGAGTTCGACTTGCTTGAAGCAACTTTGGAGGGAGAAGAGCTTGATGAAGAACAACTCTTAAGACTTGAGTCTATCATCCAAACTTCTTGTGCGGTAGACATCGCGGTAGAGGTACAAGCTCCTTCTCTTAAACCCCTTCCTTCTAACTTAATATATGCTTATCTTGATGAGTCGAAGTGCAAACCGGTAATTGTAAATGCTAGCCTTGATGATGATCAATTGAATGCATTGTTGTGTGTGTTGAGAAAACATGAGAAAGCTATAGGCTATAGCTTGGATGATTTGAAGGGGGTTAGCCCCGAATTGTGTATGCATAGAATTCATATGCAAGATGACCATGAGCCAAGAAGGCAACCCCAAAGAAGATTAAACCCCACCTTGCAAGAGGTTGTCAAAGGTGAAGTCATGAAGCTACTAGACGCCGGGATCATCTACCCAATCTCTTACTCCGATTGGGTTAGCCCCGTGCAAGTGGTGCCAAAGAAAGGTGGCACCACGGTAGTGAAGAATGATAAAGATGAACTAGTGCCAACTAGGTTAGTGACGGGGTGGAGAATGTGCATAGACTATAGGAGGTTGAATGCCTCAACAAGAAAGGATCATTTCCCCCTTCCCTTCATTGACCAACTCTTAGAAAGACTTGCCTCAAACAAGTATTTTTGCTATTTAGATGGATATTCGGGATTCTTCCAAATCCCAATTGACCCGATTGACCAATCTAAGACCACATTCACATGCCCTTATGGCACTTTTGCCTATAGGAGAATGCCTTTCGGTCTTTGCAATGCCCCGGCTACATTTCAACGATGCATGATGAGCATTTTTTCCGATTACATTGAATCTATCATGGAAGTTTTTATGGATGATTTTAGTGTATATGGGAAAGATTTTGATTTGTGCTTGCATAATTTGTCCTTGGTGTTGCAAAAATGTGAAGAAGTTAGTCTTGTTTTGAATTGGGAGAAGTGCCACTTCATGGTTAATGAAGGGGTGGTTCTCGGTCATCTTATTTCGGAAAAGGGTATCCAAGTTGATAGAGCAAAGGTGGAAGTGATTGAGCAATTACCCCCACCTTCAAATCTCAAAGGGGTGAGAAGCTTCCTTGGTCATGCCGGCTTTTATCGCCGGTTCATCAAGGACTTCTCCAAAATTGCTAAACCACTTACACAACTTCTCCTCAAGGATACCCCTTTCCATTTTACTAATGAGTGTGTTGAGGCATTTGATAGGATCAAGGAAGCTCTTATTTCGGCTCCGGTCATGCAATCCCCGGATTGGGAATTGCCATTTGAGGTGATGTGCGATGCAAGCGATTATGCCGTTGGCGCGGTTCTTGGCCAACGGAAGGATAAAGCTTTGCATGCCATTTACTATTCTAGCAAGACCCTTGATGAGGCACAAGTGAACTATGCAACGACGGAAAAAGAGCTTCTTGCCATTGTTTTTGCTCTCGATAAGTTCCGTTCGTACTTGATTGGCTCCAAAGTCATTGTGTATACGGACCATGCCGCACTCAAATATCTACTTGCCAAGAAAGAAGCTAAGCCCCGCCTCATTAGATGGATCCTTCTCTTACAAGAATTCGATTTGGAGATAAGAGATAAGAAGGGTGCAGAAAATGCGGTGGCGGACCACTTGTCCCGGCTAAGCTATGATGGAAGTAAGGATGACATGCCTATCAACGATTCATTCCCGGATGATTTTCTCTTTGCAATCCATGAAACAATCCAAAATCAAGCACCTTGGTTTGCGGATTTTGCCAACTATATTGTGGGTGGTGTTCTTCCACCGGGCATCAACCACAATCAAAAGAAGAGATTTTTATTTGAAGCCAAGAGATACTTTTGGGATGATCCTTTGTTATTCAAGGAGTGTGGCGATGGGATGTATAGGAGATGTGTACCACAATGGGAGTATGATGAAATCATGAAAGGATGCCACTCCTCTCCTTATGGAGGGCACCATGGGGCAAGCAAGACCGTTGCTAAAGTACTTCAATCCGGGTTCTTTTGGCCCTCTATGTTCCATGATGTCAAGCACTTTGTCCAAAGTTGCGATGCTTGTCAACGCACCGGCAACATTTCTTGGAGGAATGAGATGCCCCAAAGGGGGATTCTTGAGGTGGAAGTGTTTGATGTGTGGGGGATAGATTATCAAGGCCCTTTTATTTCTTCAAGAGGGAATAGGTACATTCTTGTGGCCGTAGACTACGTGTCCAAATGGGTGGAGGCGGTGGCTTCCCCTACCAACGATGCCAAAGTTGTCATCAATTTCTTAAAGAAGATTATTTTTCCCCGGTTTGGAGTACCTAGAGCTCTAATAAGTGATGGAGGAAAGCACTTTCATGAAAACGACTTGACTCACTACTTCTCAAATATGGTGTTCATCATCGTACCGGTTTGGGGTATCATCCCCAAACAAGTGGGCAAGTCGAAATCTCCAACAAAGAAATCAAATCTATCCTTGAAAAAGTGGTCTCGAAGCACCGCAAAGATTGGAGTTCAAAGCTCGATGACACATTATGGGCATATAGGACGGCATTCAAAACTCCTATTGGAATGTCGCCTTATAAGTTGGTGTATGGCAAATCTTGCCATTTGCCCATAGAGCTCGAATACAAGGCATATTGGGCGATCAAAGAACTAAATCTTGATGCAAAATTGAGCGGTGACAAGAGATTACTCCAATTACAAGAGCTTGAGGAGTTCCGGCTCAAATCTTATGAAAATGCCAAATCTTACAAGGAGAAGACCAAACTCATTCATGACAAGAAGATCCTCAAAAGGGATCTCCAAGTTGGAGACAAGGTTCTTCTATTCAACTCAAGGTACAAGCTATTTCCCGGGAAGCTAAAATCCCGGTGGTCGGGACCATTCTTGATCACCGAGGTAGGGAAATATGGGGATTTTGAGTTGGCAAGCAAAGATGGCCAAAAATTCAAAGTGAACGGGCAACGAATCAAGCTTTACAAGGAAGGTTCTCTCATAGGAGTAGTCGAGGCTTTGTACCTCAAGCCGACTACTCCTCATTAATTTTGAACAAATGCGGGTTTTGTGAAGTCCCCTAAGAATCACAAATTTGTATATAATCCTAACTCATTTGACTAGTGTTCGATAGATTTTACTTTGCATGGAAATTGATTAAATTGACGATAATAGGGTCGAATTTTTGTTTGGCTAATTGAATCGTTAATTAAATCAATTTCCCGTTACTTAGTTAATTTTGTAAATTTTTAGTGTAATTTTTGTCAAAGAGAGTGTGAGGGAGGGATTTAATGTGTTTGCGATTGTTTTCGTAAGTTGAAATGAAAGAAACGTAGCGGAATGCTAAGGAAGAAGCGAGAAATGGAGCTAAGGGTGAAGATTTTGAAGAAAAAGAGTCGAAAAGACGAGTCACACTCGTAAAAATTGGTTTCACGCCCGTGAAAATTCAAGAAAAGCAAGGAAATCGCGAATTCTCCATTTCACGGTCGTGAAATGGCATCTCACGGTCGTGAGATGGAGAAAATCAATACCGTAGCTGTTAATCAACATCTCACGGTCGTGAAATGAGCTTCACGGTCGTGAAATGGTATCTCACGGTCGTGAAGCCCATTTCACGGTCGTGAGATGCTTGGACCGAGTTCTCCTCTTGTTTCCTTATCTTCTTTCTTTTCATTCCCTCATCTTCTCACTCCAACACACAACAACACAAACACAAACACACATAACCCTTATCTCTCCAAAAATCACCAAAACTCCCTCAAATCCTCACCAAACTCACTCAAATCTCTCCCAAATTATCACAAAAAGCTTCATTCTTCAATTATAAACACTTTGAGAACCATTTTTTTTCCCTTATAAACACCAAAAAACCACAAAAAATCGATTTTCAACCTTGGTTTTTCAAAAATCCGAAAATTTGAGATCTATTTTTTGGGTTTATTTTTTGCTTTCTACTCTAATAGAAAGTTGTTTTGGGGCTAGTTGAAGGTTTCTCTAGTATTTTCAATTGTTTTAGAAGCTTTCTTTGAGATTTTTTTTTTTTGGGGAAAAAGCTTGATAACAATGGTGGGACAAGGAAAAGGGAAAGGAACAGCGGCAAGAGCACAAAAGAGGCGAAGAGGCAGCGGGTCAAACAACCCAGATGCTAACGAGGACTTAGAGGTTGAGCAACTTCCGGGCTTTCCGGAAGTCGTCTTTGAGACGGAGTCTCAACGACAAGCTTTCGCTGCCATCCAGGGGTTAGAGATGGAACCCACTGTATTTCTATGCCATGACATCATCCGTCGTCTTGGCCTTACGGAAGCGCTGCGAAATTTTTTCGCGGTCACAGGTATGACTACTCTTTTTTTCATGCATGAGCTCTCCTATCGGAGTCTCACGCTAGAATTTCTAAGTAGTTTAAGTACCTTAGTCAATGCTGAGAGAGTGCCGTGTTTCAGCTTCCGTCTTGCCAATACCTCACATGTTGTCCCAATGGTTGATTTCGCTGCTATTCTGGGGTTGGGTTTTCCTCCTAGAAGGAATACTATAGAGCCTAAGGGCTATGACTTGAACCCTCTTTGGTTGGCTTTGACTGGTAGGACCTTGGTCGATTTCCGTAGGAATTCGGCCCTCCTAATCCACCACCCTGTGCCTCGTTTTTGGCATAGGTTAGTGTCGGGTACCTTCCTAGGGCGGCAAGAACCGAACTACCTCACCCAGCTCGACCTGACCCTCCTAGAGACGCACTTAAATGTGCAAGGACATAGGGATAACTTCATCTACCCCATAATGAATGAAATCTACAGGAGATGGAGGAAGTTGGGTCAGAACACCATAGCCCGTAGGCAGACGGTGACCATGGGGGGTTTGGTTACTTTTTTGGCCAAGCACTTTGACGCAAATTTTAACAGTGATGGGAGGTACGTGGCTTTAACGGGGGGGACACTTCTTGATGAGAATTCCCTAATCTACTCAAATTGGATTAGGCTTGACCCTAATAGGAGTTTTCTTTGGGTAATTAAGGGTGCAACCCCTTTTTACCTTCCTTGTCATAGACTCGCACCCTTCGCCCCTAGGGATAACACTATGATGGGGCGACCCAGCTACCTGCTGCCAGTGACGATGGCAGGTGGTCGGGCCGCTTCAACTGGTGCTAGGGAGGAGGGAGAGTCTTCCCAGCCTCGACCCCGACCCGTTTCTAGACCGAGTCAGAGTGCGCCCCGGGTAGCAGCGCCTGTTCCCCCTTTCCCCCTACCGCATATGCAGTTCCCCCACCCCCCACCCAGTTACGTGACCATTCCCCCCTACCCCTTTGACTACTCGGGGTATGTTCACCCCGACCCGACCATTTCCCCCCAGGGCGACTACTTAACCGGTCTAATGCAGAACATGCATCTGAACATCCATGAAGACCGGGTCAACAACTATTATGCCTCCTACCCCAACTACTTTTTGCTGGCCAACCAAGGGTACATTGACCCTAACGGTTTGATGCCAAGCTGGGCTCAACCCGATTTTTTGTTTCCCAACCAAGGAAACCGGGGAGGGGGCATCGAGACCGGGGGCGACCAGGGGAATAGGGGTGGTGATGATGGTGGTGATGATGGTGGTGATGATGAGGATGATGATGAGGATGGTGATGAGGATGAGGATGTGATGGAGACCTTTTGAAGAGGTTTTTTTTTGTTTTTGTGTGTGTCTCCTCCTCTCCTCTCTTTGATTTGTATACTTTGTTTTCTCTAACTTGTAATTTGTGTGTTTTATTGGTTGGCCTCGGCAACATTGGAGGCGGGTGTCCATCCCATCGGACACCATTATTTTGCTCCCCATGAAAAATCCAAATTGACAAACAACCTTTCATTTAGCTTAGTTCATGCATCATGTATAGTTTAGTTGCATTTACTTAGATCATGCACTTGTATTATATCATTTTGCATTTACTTTTAGGATTTTTATTTAGTTCATGCATTTCATCTAGATTAGTTCATTTGCATGACTAACCATCTTGTATATATTGTTCATTTTGTGAATATTCATCAAAAATTCCAAAAACAAGTTTTTATTTCCTCAAAATTTAAGAAAAATCCAAAAACATGTTTTCATTTTGCTTTCAATAATCCTATTTCATACATTGAGGACAATGTTTGTTCCAATGTGGGGGATAGGAAACTATTCTCATAAGTTTTTATTTTTTATTTTTTGCATTTAACCCATTTAAAAAAATCAAAAAAATTGAAAAATTTGAAAAATCCTAAAAATTAGCTTGTTTATATCTTACTTTGTATATATTTGCATTGCTTTTTCTTCTAACCTCCATACATAGGTCCGCTACACATCGCTAAGAAACTTATTGAAGGGATTAAGAAGACCGCCATGGTATGATCGTTCTTATTTCTTCCCCTTCTTTCTTTCTCTACTTCTTATGGTTTGAGGAGTTTTGGAGGAGTTGGTTGATGATTGCGGTGTGGATTTTGATGAATTGGCGGTTGTGTGACTTATGTGCTGTTAGGGGGTTTCATTAGATTAATTGTCACGTAGTTCACTAGAGCATTTGCATTAGTTTGTATATATGTTGTTAAATTCTAGATCATGGCATGTAGTTGCATTTAGGAAAACTTTTTGGAATGCCTAATTTGGAAATTGAACAAGTTTGAATAGGCCCTTGTAGATGCCCTTTTTGCTTAGCACTTTGCCTATTAAAATAGATTTTGAAACACCTTTTAATGTGTATTTTTAGTATAATTTTCGCACCGTTTCCTAGAGCCTAGTCAAGGGGTTGCATTTATCATCTTGACCATCCCCATGGTGTGAAAATTCCTTGGTGAACGCTTTCCTAGGTGACTCTCGAGGCCATGCAATTGTCCAATCATCACATTTCACTACATTTGACAAAAAGGAATTTTCCCATCAAAAGTCCAAAAATTGAGTTCAAACATAATAGAAAAAGAAAAGCTTGAAATTTTGCACATTTTTTGCCTTAGTCCTAGCTTAGGGAGTGCATATGGAGACTTCTAGGCTCTTCTAGAGTACCCTCAATACATATGGGGTCGCTCTCGATGTCGCTACGGCGAGGATTTGCCTATTGTTGGTCTCCGCCGCACACCTTTTGCTAGGCCACCTTGCTCTCAAAAGGCACCCAAATCAAGCACCAAAAAAATCAAAAACAAAAAGAAAAAGAAAAAGAAACAAAATAAGAACTCAAACATCTCGTTTCCTTACCATTTTTGATGATTACTCCTACGTTGCATGGCTAAGAGGGGACGACCCTTCCTTTCACTTAGGTGAGAGGCGGAATTCCGATCCTACAGTGTCTTCTAACACCATGGGGCCCTCACTTTCCATCCCGCCTTTATCACCCTTGACAAAGTTTTCTAGTAAACGTGAACGAATATACTAATTTTACACAATAATGAGGTGATTTATTTCTATCTTTCTAGGCATAGTTCTTTGTAAAACTAGTAAATGCATAGGAATTTGAATGCTTGAAATTTTTCCATTTTAGATGAATCCCGGCACATGGATGAGGCATGTTGCCATTTGCTTTTGTAGATGCATTCTCATTTGTTTTGTGTGCTCTATTGTCTTGAATGCATCGAAGTTTTGGCAAGACCCCACTTGCCTTGCAAGAAGGTGTCCTACCTCATGGATACCTTGTTGTGAGTTGAAGGGACGGAGCAAGGCCCGTTAATTGCCTTGTATCGGTTAGGTTTAGTATAGTTAATTAAGGGTCTTGACTATTGTTCATCCTTACTCGGGACGAGTAAGGGTTTGGTTTGGGGAGATTTGATATAGTGTCATTTCACCCCACATTTTCACCCCTTTTCATCTCGTTTTGTTTGCCTTTAACGCTCCCTAGGAGCGTTTCTACGTGATTTACCTTCTTCTAGCATGTTTCTTGCTTTTATCGTGTTTTTTGTAGGTAAACCGTCAATTGAGGCGATTTCTACCTACTTTTGATCAACAAAGAAGAAGGTGAATCATTCGGAGGACCCACGGTACACCTAGGGGGGCCCACATACCCTTGGGGGCCCTACTCGACTCGCCAAAGCCCTCCCGAGTCAAGGCAAGCGAAACCGAGAAGGAAACAACAAAGTCAAGCAAGGGAAGAAGGAGATTGACGGTCGTGAAATGCATCTCACGGTCGTGAAATGCATCTCACGGTCGTGAGATGTTTTGCCAAAAAGGAAGAAAATCGTGAAGTTGGTTTCACGGCCGTGAAACTCATCTCACGGTCGTGAAATCTTCACGGTCGTGAAACTTTCACGGCCGTGACTTGATCGTGAAAGACCTTGATTCTGCCTATACTCTCACGACCGTGACTTGCCATTTCACGGTCGTGAGACGTGTTTCACGACCGTGAAACCCATTTCACGGTCGTGACTTGTCCAGTCCATGAAGCTTCTCGAGGCCCATCTTTCCTTCATTTTGTAAACCTATAAATAGACCCTCTTATGTAATTTATGGGCACGAAACCCTAGATCTAAAAACTTCAATAGAATTAGTGTTAATCTTGTATTAATCTTCCTTAATTAAGCAAATTAGTCGGTTAATTAGTGATTTCAACTTGGTTTAGTGTATGAACTTGGGTTATATTCAAGGATTTGTGACGAAATCTTAGTATTTATATCAAAGTTCTAATCTTTCTCCAAGTGGGTATAATTTCTCTACTTAATCTTGCTTTTAATTAAGTTTTCATTTCGATTATTGTTATCTACTTATTGTTAATTAGAAATGTTTAATGTTGTTGTTGATTTCCTCTTACAATCTTTAGTAAATATCGAATTTCCCTCAAGTATGAGTGAGTAGTAATCTTGCTAGGGTAATGTGGGGGATTATGGGTCCTTGTATGGTTTAATGTGTTATTGTTGGGGTTAATAGTTGATTATTGTCTAGTCTCCATACTATGCTTATAACATGTTTGATGAAATGCTTACTTGAGTTTGCATGAATCTTTCGTTTGTTTCGAGTGCCATAAGATCGAAAGTCGTGGTCTTTCGTAGAACCGCTAGTTTTGGCAAGCCGTATCTAGTAACGCGATAGCTAGTTAGAGTCGGTTTGAGGAGGAATCGTAAGAACGGAAGCCTCGATTCACTTTCCTAGACTAGATGATTTTTCGACTATTAGACCCGACCCTTGCACCCGACTTTACTACCCATATGAACCCACTCACCCTAGTCTCCCCTCCTATTTGACAAAAATCCAACCCTTTTAGCCTTAGACTTCTTTTGTTGATTTTAAATTGCTTTTAATTGTTGTTAATTAGTGTAGCCAACAAACCCAAACCCAAATCACTTGTGACTTGCAAGAGACTTCAAGTAGACTTTTAGATCAATATTGAACACCAACCGTCCCTGAGATCGACATCCCTACTTCACAATTATTTTATCAACATCACTCTTCTCATTATTTATTGAATTGCCTATCTATCCTTATCGTATTTCACATGTATATCTATATATGCATGCTTCTACTTTTGTATTTCCTTTTATGTACGTTTAATGTGATATGGCTGGGAGAACCCGGAGTTACTCCCCACTGATTGTGGCGTTCATGTTTTTCATGGATGAACATGTTGCTTCATTGGATGGCATTTTGCTTGGTATTTTGGGTTCGGGTGTGAGCTAGCGGGCGTTGTCCCTGGATGAAACACCTCTAGACGTTATTTAGCTTGTTTGCTAATCACTTTTACTTTGATAACATTTGGAGAGACTATGTCTCTTGTTGTAGTATATTTCGTACTTTGGTTTGTAATTTGACACTCCTCGTATACTTATCTTGCATGTATAAAGGTTTTTAAAATACCGTATTTCCGCTAATTAAATCACATGCTTGTATGTTTTATTTTCGCATTCGCGAGGGTTGTCACAGTTGGTATCAGAGCTTTATCGCTCCCGACGCACACACGTGAACCCTAAACTTAAACTACTTGACCTTGAAATATTAAATGAGAGATGGGTAGAAGTTAAGGACTTTACTTGGTAGTCTATTTGTTTATGCTAATTGATAGGAGTAACTTAATTTGTTGTTGTTTCTTATAAATATGGTTAGACCTCGAGTAGTAGAGAATGTTATGCTGGAAGCTCTTACTCAAGTGTTGAAGAATCAACAGGATGCGGCTTTAGCTCAAGCCAACCAAGTTCCCTCTCGTAGAGAAGATAACTATCAGGGAGGCTACGCTTGGGTAGCTGGGCAAATAGCTAGGAGTAAGATTATACCCTACGGTGGAGAGACGGACCCTACTGAGTTATCGGAATGGTTCCGTGAGATGGAGAAGCAGTTTGATCTATACCAAGTCCGTGAAGAGGACAAGGTGAGGATCGCAAAGCACTTCCTTGTAAGGGAAGCTGATAATTGGTGGGCTATCACTAGTGCCACCGCTACTCTCGAAGATGACTTCAATTGGGCTTGTTTCAAAGCTCTAGTGGAAGGTAGATTCTATCCTAAAGAGCTTAAACAACAAAGGCTCAAGGAGTTCATTGACTTTAAGCAAGGCAACTTGTCTGCGCAAGACTTTACTACGGAGTTCAACAAGCTTGCTCATTTTGCTCCGAGGCTTATCCGTGATGACGACGACCGAGCCTTCTATAACCGCAACAAGCTGAGTGCCGTTCTTCAAAGTAAAGTGAGAAGGAATACTACTTCCTTTGGGGATCTTTATGATGATGCCTAGTTGGCCGAGAATTCCATGAAGGCTATTAGAGATGAAGCTTTGATGAATAATCCCTCTCCTTCTTTCACTCCAAGACCAAATGTTTATGGGAAGAGACCGTTTATTCCGTCTTCCTCTAACTCTTATGCTAACAAGAGGAGATTTAATCCTCCTTCAAATGCAAACACAAGAGCTCCTGCTCCATTCATTCCCCGAGCTACTTCTAATGTGGCTCATAGGCCTTATACTCCTCAAGCTCAAGGTCGCTTTTGCAACCGTTGTAGATTTCCTCAACACCCCGGTGTATCTTGTTCCAACCGACCTTATGTGTGCTTCTTTTGCCAAAAGGGTGGTCACCGTTATGATGATTGCCCCGATCGAAAGTTGCCCCCTCCTCCTGCTAAACCTAAAGGTTCTATCTTTGTTATGAGCCGTGCCGAAGCCGATGCTCATCCAGAGATCATTACGGGTATGTTCTCAATCTTAGAGCAACCGTGTCTTATTCTATTTGATACCGGTGCTTCTATGTCTTTTGTGTCTTCGACTTATGCTAATAAATTATCTATCGAGCCTACATCTAGTGTGGATACTCCCATATCCTTACCATCCGGAGATATTATCTCTTGCTCTACTCTTTATCCTAATGTCCCAATCTCTATTGCGGGTTCTATCTTTCCCGCTAATCTCCTTAAGTTCCCTCTAGGAGAGTTCGATATAATTTTAGGTATTGATTGGTTAGCATTGTACCATGCTAGGTTCGAGTGTCGTGATCAAAAGATTTATTTAAAGAGTCCTTTAGGAGTTAGAATAACCTATAAAGGATCTCATCCCCGAAAAGGTGTGTCTTTGATTTCCGCTATGAAATTGGTAAGTATGGTTAGAAAAGGTTATCAAGCATACTTGTGTATTGTGACTTCTTCAACTACCTCTTTGCCAAGTATTGAAGATGTGCCTATTGTTCGAGAATTCGTTGATGTATTCCCTGAAGATTTGTCCGGGATTCCTCCCGAGCGTGATGTTGAGTTCTCTATTGATCTTGTACCTGGTTCTGGACCCATAGCCAAAGCTCCTTACCGTATGGCTCCAACCGAGTTGAAGGAATTATGGAAGCAGCTAGATGATATGATTGAGAAGGGTTTTATTCGACCAAGTGCCTCGCCTTGGGGTGCTCCCGTTCTTTTTGTGAAGAAGAAAGATGGTTCTATGAGGCTTTGTATTGATTATCGTGAGTTGAATCGGATTACAATCAAGAATAGGTATCCTTTACCAAGAATTGAAGATTTGTTTGATCAACTAAAGGGTGCTCCTACTTTTTCCAAGATTGATTTGAGATCCGGTTATCACCAAATTCCCGTTCGTGATATTGATATTCCAAAGACCGCTTTTAGTACAAGGTATGGTCATTATGAGTTCAAGGTAATGCCATTTGGATTGACGAATGCTCCCGCTATTTTTATGGATTAAATGAACCGCACATTTAGTGAGTATCTTGACAAGTGTGTGGTGGTGTTCATTGACGATATCCTTATTTTTTCCAAGACCGAAGAAGAGCATGCTATTCATCTAAGGACTATTTTGGGTGTTCTTCGTTGCCAGAAGTGTGTGGTTGTGTTCTTATGCAAAGTAGGAAAGTGGTGGCTTATGCTTCGAGGCAGTTGAGAGTTCATGAAGTGAACTATCCTACTCATGATTTGGAATTGGCCGCCGTTCTTCATGCTTTGAAACTGTGGAGACACTACCTTATTGGTGTTCATTGTCGTATATTCACCGATCACAAAAGTTTGAAGTACATATTTACTCAAAAAGAGTTGAATATGAGACAAAGAAGATGGTTGGAATTGGTGAACGATT
>JAIUZE010037624.1:0-14492 GCA_022085475.1 Heliosperma pusillum | reverse complement strand
CAAACTTACGAGGCGAGTCGGGAAAAGTAACGAAAGTCAAAGTCGACTTAAAAATCAAGAAAAGTCAAAGATGACTTAAAAGTCAAGAAAAGTCTATGACGACTTAAAAGTCAAGAAAAGTCAATGACGACTTTAAAAAGTCAAGAAACAGTCAAAGACGACTTAAAAGTCAAGAAAAGTCAAAGATGACTAAAAACGGTCTTTTCATGAAATCTCTCAGAAATTCCAAATACGAACGCGGAATTTCAAAATAAGACTCGGAACAAAAATTTCTATTTTAAAAACTTAAGTTCTACTGAAAAGTGTTAGTAAATATTTTTACTAGAAAAATCGGGTACTTTTCGGGTTGTTACAGCTCTTCCCTTTACTACCACCTTTCTTGAACTTTCCCTTGCTCTTATTATTAATATAGAGCACATCCTTGGAGATGCTAACACTTTGAAAGTCCATAGATCTTAATTAGACTCCTCTAATTAGTTACTAAATTACTTGTTAATTTAGTATTTTTTTATCTATATAACATGCATGCAAATATAAAAACATTTATATAAAAGAAGAAATTTCCTCACATTGAAATCGAAATTAAATGGGCACAACAAGAACTCCATCTTGTTGTTCTTGAGTTATAAATAAGGATGAACAAGAATAGTCTCCAAAGTAGAAGAGCTCCTTTAAGTTGCACCAAGATGATACCAAATAATCTAACCTTATTATTAACTAGATAATAAGATAGATAAAATACTACTAATACTAGTATATATTACTACACTAGTTATACTTAGTAAATATTAGTATTTTGAGAGTTTTAGTGAGAGGATGAATTTTAGAGAGAAGTTTGAATAAAGCACAAAATGAACAACAAAAATGAACCACCATATTGCCCTTTTATAGGCAATATGGCCGGTCCATATAGCCCTCACAAGGGACTTATTTTGCTTATTTTAATTCACATGCAAAGTGGTTGAGTGTAGTGTTGAGTGAAATGATTTTAGGTTACTATTCATGTCATAATGTAACACCTGGAAATGTACCCTATTTTTCTGGTATAAATATTTTACGAAATCTTTTCAGCAAATTTAAGTTTTAATTTATAATTTTATGTTCCGAGTCGAATTTAGAATTTCCGAGTTCGTATTTGGAATTTCCGCGAGATTCCATGAGAATTCCGTCTTAAGGCGAGTTTGACTTTTTGTTGACTTTTCTCCTACACAACTCACACTACTTCCCTTAACCTAATATTCATTCACAAACACAATTCACCTTTCTTCCTCTTTAAGAAAGATCAAACCCTTGCCTCCCTCTTGATTTTCAATCTTGGAATTCGCATAACTCTTTCGTTCTTTGATAGAATTCACGTAAGTCCGTCTCATTCTTCTCCCCTTACCTTCCTCTATCCGTATTGATGTTAAAATCATCGTCTTTCTCGCTTTTCAAATTTCCCGTCTTTCTCAAGATGAATTTCATTCATCTTTTATGATCTTTATGTAGGTGGTGACCTCCAAGATCCCGACAAAGACTATTACCTTATTGAAGAGGAGCTTGACGATTAGTAGAGACGCTTAAAGGTAACGGTGAAGGGTTACTCGATATCATTTACGTGTTTTACATGTTATCTATGCTAGAAACCGTATTTAGAATATGGTTAGTGAGCTTGGTAATTGTGTTGATGTTGATATATGTTGTATGTTGAGAATTCATATGAGTTTTGATGATTTATGATAATATTGGATGATAATTGAAATTGGATCTTTAGTGAAAAATGGCATTTTCGTGTGAATTAGACCCCAGCCGGTCGACCGGCAGCCGGTCAGACCACCGGCTGGGGCACCTGCTGTATATTTTTGGCATTTTACGTGATTTTGGAATATGAGGTTGGGCTCAGCCGGTCGACCGGCAGCCGGTCAGACCACCGGCTGAGACACCCCCTTCTTTCCTTTGTTTGTCAAATGACCCTTTGGTCCCAGCCGGTCGACCGGCAGCCGGTCGACCTGACCGGCTGGGACACACTGACATTTTACATTGGTTTTTCATATGATAGTTGGCCTGAGCCGGTGGACCGGCAGCCGGTCAGCCTGACCGGCTGGCACCTGCTGGAAGATGTTTGTAATTGTTGGTTACGGTTTTCATTTATAATATTTTCGATGGTTCATTTAACGTATAATTTTACGTAGTGTCTTATAATATTGATATTTTGGAAATATGATATTTCATTCGCTTGTATCACATGTTTTGTGACGGTTTTTGGTATGTTCCCACTTTGAGTCGGTTTTTACAAATGATACGGTTTGAGCACTATTTTGTCTTGTGCTTGGTACTCTCATTTCCTTGGCTACCTTCCCGTTCGTAAGGCTGGAATGTCGGAACGGAGAGGTATCCTACTGCTTAAATGCATGTGTTAGTGGGCATACGACGACGTTGTTGGGAGTTGAACGCTATGCGTTGATCGACCCGGCCGTCAAATGTTGTGTACTTTCGAGGTGGTGTTATTTGCATGTAGCGTACCGCTTGTTATGAGGCTTGAGCTCTTTTCCGCCTCTTTCGTGAATTGATCTACCGAATTTTGGGTACTCGGCATATATATTGTAAGCCCGAGTCTTGGATGCGAAACGTTTTATCGCATGTCGAATCGGAACACGTTATATTCCGAGATCCTGGCCAGGTTTAGACTAGGACCGGATATTTATTATCGTCGTGCTACCAAGAGGAAATTAGTCTACATACGCGAAATACTTTATCGTGTATGCTTTCAGGGAAATGCTTTATCCCGTGGATGCCTTTTAATCATACTTGCCATGTACACGATGCTAGTGCGTTTCATTTACCGTGAGAGATGTCGTCTGTGTCGTCGTTCTTTGAATGCGTGATTTCATGATATTGTTCATGGTCATTGCATGATTGGACACCGTCAATGTCTTGGTTCGTGAATGGATGATAATATGTTGGATTCTTTGTGATCATCACATGACTTGACTTGGTTTGTTTGTCGAGTCTCAATCTTATCAATCGTATACCGCTAACGGTGAGATGCAAGCCCTAGTGAGTGTATTCGGTTGCCTAAGAGTGTCTTCCCCGAGTCTTGAATAACATGATGGTTCCGGATTTGATTCCTTTATGATCTTATCATTATCTATAGAATTGCCTATCTATCATTATCGTTTCTCACATGTATATCTCTATATATGCATGCTTATCTTTTGTATTTCTTTTTATGTACGTTTAATGTGATATGGCTGGGAGAACCGGGAGTTACTCCCCACTGACTGTGCCGTTCATGTTTTTCATGAATGAACAGGTTGCTTGCATTGGATGACTTTTGGATATGATATTTTGGGGTTCGGGTGTGAGCTAGCGGGCGTTGTCCTTGGAAGTTTCACCTCTAGACGATATTAGCTAGTTTTGCTAAACACTTGTTCTTTGCTAACATTTTAAGAGATCCCGTCTCTTTGTTGTATTTCCGTATTTAGTTGTAACATTTTGACACACCTCGTGTTATATATCTTGCATGTTTAAAGGTTTTTAAAATACCGTATTTCCGCATATTATTTCACATGCTTGTATATTTTATATTTCCGCATTCGCGAGGGTTGTCACACATAATCTCATGTGACTTGTGAGCATGAACAAAAACAACCATCATCACCTACACTACTACTACTTCACCGGCCACATGTGGCCTTATTTGGTCTATTTTGAATTTTTATATTTGTCCCACAAATACTTATTAATCATATTCTTAATTATCTTATATAATTAAGTGTTAATTTGATCATATTACAATTATATGACACAAATAAATAAATAATATGTACTTAACTTTTTAAGTGATATTTTACCATTATATCAATATATAATGGGTCCCACAATGCTTAGTTAATTTATTTTACAACTCCTTGTAAATATGATTAACTAATTACCTCTATCTCAAAACCTCAACTAATTTAGTAATTTAACGATTAATTACTAAGTTAGATCTTATTTTGTCATATTAAAATAAGATATAAATTTATTAGTCAGTTATCGCATAATTGAAAAATAAACTTAATCGAATTTTAGTTCTTAACTCAATTTCTAACAATTAACTCTCATACATATCAAATATATGTAATGGACTAATCAACTGTATCATATACAAATAATTAGTTACTATTTGGATTTCATCCTATAGGTGTGACCGAAAGGGATCAGTTGATCACCGCCGTCATACGACAATAACGTCAAACTCTTGTCAGCGAACCGTTATTGATTTACGTTAATCAACTGACTAATAATATATATATAGTCAATAAATATCTCAATTATATTCCTTAATTAGATTTATTATGTGGTACACTATTGTAACTACTCCTCGAGTGGCCTAAAGAAGTTTGTACCCAACGTGGGTGGACAATTCCTGTTGATTCATCTACTCTGTATGATGCAGATCACCATGATCCAGAAGATGTCCATCGGCCTTCTTTTATGGCACGACCTAGAACATCAACCAAAACAAATTTGAAACTGCACCGACGCAGATAGACGGTCGCCAGTCAAAAGCATCGACTCATAGGAATAAGATAGAAGACCCTGCAACGATCGGGCATCAAATAATTGATTTAAGGGTCTCTACAAAGGTCAATGTCCGACAGAGTGTCATACAGTCTGTCTATGTAAAAGACCAGTCATCGTCATGACCCCATGGTGCTAAACCAACCATCGATCGACTTGAAATCTAGTCACTTCGAGACGTCACCTCATTGAGTGTCTAGGGACAAAATACTAAGTTCGTCCTATTCACTTGAATAGGGTCCAACATTGTCTTACAATCTATTCGGATAAACAAAGTATTAAATTTAGTCAAACTAAATAAAAGAGTTTATAATAAAACTCGAACAATGAATGCAATTATCATATATGAAATAATTAATACAACATTCAATTATTACATATTACTTAATCTAAAGGAATTTTGGTACACGCCTCAATGCCATTGTGACGACATGACCATCATGCTCAGCCTTTAATAAAGGCTTGGTTAAAGGATCAACAATGTTGTCATCTGTCCCAACCTTACAAATGTCAATTTTCTTTCTGTCCACGTAATCTCTAATTACGTGATATTTCCTGAGTACATGTCTAGACTTGTTACTAGACTTGGGCTCTTTTGCTTGAAAAATAGTCCCACTGTTATCACAATAAATCGTGATAGGATCTTGGCAGTAGGGACTACTGTTAGTCCTTCCAAAAATTGCTGAATCCACACAGCTTCCTTTGCAGCTTCAGACGCTGCAAGGTACTGGTTTCTGTTGTAAAATCCGTTGTAACTCTTTGCTTGAAACTCTTCCAGTAAACAGCTCCTCCATTCATCATATAAACATAGCCGGATTGAGATTTCATATCATCCCTATCTGTTTGGAAACTGGCGTCTGTGTAACCCTTTACACGTAACTCAGTCTCACCTCCAAACACTATGAACGAATCCTTGGTCCTTCTTAAGTACTTAAGGATGTTCTTTACGGCTATCCAGTGACTCTCACCTGGATTAGCTTGGTAACGACTTGTCATGCTCAAAGCATATGCAACAACGGGACGAGTGCAAATCATAGCATACATGATTGATCCAACAGCAGATGCGTAAGGGATCAATTTCATGCGTTTAATCTCCTCGGGTTTGGTAGGGCACTCTGACTTGCTTAAAGTGATCCCACTTCCCATAGGAAGAAAGCCTCTCTTAGAGTCTTTCATGATGAAGCGATCAAGAATCTTATCAATATAAGTTTCTTGACTTAATGCTAATATCCTTTTAGATCTATCCCTATAGATCCGGATACCTAATATGCGCTGGGCCTCTCCTAAGTCTTTCATTTGGAAATGAATCCCTAGCCACTCCTTCACAGAAGTGGGCATTAAAATATCATTCCCAATGAGTAGTATGTCATCTACATACAAGACTAGAAAAGTTACTTTACTCCCACTAAACTTCATGTATAAACATGGTTCCTCGACACTTCGAGTGAAACCATTTTGTTTAATTACATGATCGAAACGATGATTCCAACTCCTAGATGCTAGTTTAAGACCATAGATGGATCTCTAAACTTTTCATACCTTCTTAGGGTTTGATGGATCCAAAAAACCTTCAGGCTGTGTCATGTACACTTCCTCTTCTAGAATCCCATTCAAGAAGGCGGTTTTGACATCCATTTGCCAAATCTCATAATTATGAAATGCGGCAACCACTAAGATAATCCTTATGGATTGAAGCATGGCGACTGGGGCAAAGGTTTCGTCATAGTGAATACCATGAACTTGGATGAAACCTTTTGCCACCAATGTAGCTTTGTAAACATCATTATGTTTATCTTTGCTACTTTTGATCTCATAGATCCACTTACACTGAATAGGTCTTACCTCCTTAGATAAATCAACCAAGTCCCATACTTGATTGTCGTACATAGAATCCATTTCGCATCTGATGGCTCCTAGCCATACCTTTGAGTCGGGACTAGAAATGGCTGCTTTGTAGGTAGTAGGTTCGTTACATTCAAAAAGTAACACATTATAGTCATCACCTTCCTCTATAATACCAAGGTACCTATCAGGTTGATGCCTAATTCTGCTTGACCTCCTAGGTTCCAAGGGAATAATGATCGTGTCAGACGAAGTGGGAACGTTTTCCTCGTCGTCCTTTTCGGTTTGTGGCTCTTCGACTTCATCAAGTTCAAATTTTCTCCCACTCTGTCTTTTAGAAATAAAATCATTTTCTAGAACGACTGCATCACGAGAAACAAAGACTTTGTCCTCATGTTTATTGTAGAAGTAATAAGCACGTGTTTACTATGGATAACCTACAAACAGACATTTGTTAGATTTGGGTGCGAGTTTATCGTCAGACTTATTCTTATCAAACGCCTAGCATCCCCAAATTCTCATAAACGACAAATAAGGGACTTTCCCTGTCCATATCTCATATGGAGTCTTGTTTGCCGCTTTAGTCGGGCTTCGATTTAGTAAAAATATTGCAGATAAGATAGCAAAACCCCAAAAATTATCAGGAAGCTCTGTCAGACTCATCATAGATCGAACCATATCTAATAAAGTTCGATTTCTCCTTTCTGACACACCATTTAATTGAGGTGTTCCAGAAGGAGTCCATTGTGATACTATTCCACAATCTTTTAGGTGTGAATCAAATTCATTGTTCAAGTATTCACCACCACGATCGGATCGTAGGGTTTTAATCTTTTTATTCAATTGGTTTTCTACTTCATTTTGAAACTTGATAAGTGATATTTTGTAATAATTTATCCCCCGTTTTAGCTCGATTGCTATACGATTTATGCACTTTGTTAAGTGATTAACGAGCTAATATTGCTATTCTAGTTGTTTTGCGTGCTTTGTCTCGTTTTATAGGAAATGAAGCGGTTTTGCTATATTTTCTTACTATTTGGAGCAAAGGCACTAGAATACGAGTTTTCAAGGAACCGATGATAGCCATTTCACGATTTGACTACGATTCCGCTACATCCTTCCTCGAGTGGACTCATCTTGGACTTTGACTTTGTACTTCAAAAGAAAACATCAACCCAAGTCAAAGGAGGACTAGCCCAAGCCCAATTACGTGTTACATTGACCAAGACTAAGGCATAGGATTCCGTGCCCAAAGACGAAATTGGAAGAGCCGGAAAAATCCATCTGGGTTACATACCCGATCGGGTATGTTCGCTAGAGGACGTCTCTTGGCTCTTCTTCTACCAAGCTTTAATGGAGTGTTTTAAGGCTTTGACTAGGGTATGAATTGAGACGAAATGCATCAGCTATGCATCCCTATAAAAGCCAACGATCATCTCACACAATTAGCATACTTTCTTACACACAACTCACAACCTACAATTTACAATAACACAATAGTTTACTTCTTTCTTTCATACAAGTTTTAGTTTCTAGTTTATGCAATTCTAGACTAGTTTTTACAGCAATTTCCTAGTACTTCTTTAGTGTTTCAATAAGCATTGGTCATTACATTGGGTTGGATATTTGTTCTTTAATTTCGTTCTTATATAATTTGCATTCCAAACTCGGTAATCTTCTATCCTTGATTTACTTATGCAATTTTCATCATCATGAACTTTAATCTCATTAGTCTTGTTTTCATATTATTGTTGTTAGGAAATCCACATAAAAGTAATCTAGTTGAAACTAAAATATCGTTTAGTATGTCATCTTTTATTTTGCCTAATCATATAATAATCATAATAGAATTCATCACTAGAAGCATTATTAATATAATCGCCGTAATCATTGTTAGTACTTTTATTTCGTACTTTAATATTGTTCATCATTTTCCTCTTAATTTACTTAATCACATAAATTAGAAATAACATTGTAAGATTATCATTGTGTAAATACAATAAATAAAATTGTAATATTGAAAATTATTTACTAGTTAAATGAATTAAAAGAAGAGTTGATACCAATAGAACCACCTAGTTTGTTTCTTCCTTTGGTCGTGTCAAATTCTATAACTTTGTTTAGTGGCCATGAAAAATTGTTTGTATTAGTCAATTTCCGTCTTAGAAACGAGAGTTGGGATGGGAATTAGGACTACCAATAGGGGTTTAGTGACCTAACCAGGCTGAGAGGACGTTAGGACCAATTAAAAAGTCGGTACGAATCCGAGAGGAATATACCGCTACAGGGCTTAGACAATCGTAGTAATTCTAATATTGGTATCAATAAAGCTTTTAAATTATTTGACATGAATTTCTCTTTCTCTATATCAATTTGATTAGATAGTTTATTTTACTGTTTTAGATAGTTTATTTTATCGTCTTAGTTAGTTTACTTTACCGTCATTTTATTATTGTTCTTAGATAGTTTAGTTTATTGTCATTTGCTAGAGTATTAGTTTAGTTAGATAGCTTTTTAATATTGTCATTTTAATTATCGTTCTTAGTTAGATTTAAATATCGTCACCTTTCTTTCCGTCAATTAGATTAGATTTATTTTATTGCAATTTACATACTTGTCATTTAAATATCGTCATTTACATACTTGTCATTTAAATATCGTCATTTACATACTCGTCATTTAAATATCGTCATTTACATACTTGTCATTTTATTTCATGACAGTAGTTTAGACAACCACCTCAAATGAATCGGACTTAAATGAAAATCACCCCATAGCAATCCATAGATAACACGTACTCCCTGAGGATCGACACCCTACTTCCCTAATTACATTCCTTATGTTGTTAGCCTAAGTGTGGCTAACTATTTTTGCATCGGGCTCGCGACAAAACCCGGTCAAATTTTGGCGCCGTTGCCGGGGAGCACGGTTTTGTTTATCTATGAATTGCTGATTTTTGTTTAAAATTCTACCATATTTAGGTGCAACCGTACCTTTAATCATCACTAACTTTCCTTTTTTTGTTTTTCTTGTAGGTTGACAAAAAATGGTGCGAACAAAGGATGATCCTAAGTTTTGGGTTTTTGAACTAGCTAATGGGATCCTAAGGGTCCATATCACCCTAATTGCTCTCATCGAGGGTAACCAATTTAGTGGTGAGCCAAATGAAAACCCATCACACCATATCAAAACCTTTTGTGAATTGTGTCAAACTTTTATGAGGGAGGGAATCACCCAAAACCAAATTAGAGTAACTCTCTTTCCTTTATCACTAAAGAGAGAAGCTAAATGGTGGTTCACCCGTCGTTTAAAGGATGCCACAAAACCAATGGAGTGGGAAGAGATCGTCATAGCTTTCCACCGTAGGTTTAAACCTCAAACCACCACGTCAAACCCATCAATTAATTCACAAAAAGAAAGTGGGGAAGGTGTGGGATATATCGGTATACTTCCCTTTAAATTATTCGGATTATAATGAAATTATAACTATATGAATTTCTAGTCATAAATGAAATTGCATAATATAAAACAAGAGATTAAGAAATAACCTTCGGTCCTAGTAAAAGGCCTAAGAACAAATACCAAAGTAGGTATTCTCCTAATCGTTACACCCAAGATGGTTCAAGAAATGGCTTCGTCGTGCTAGAACGAATACCCAAAAATTATTACTAATTTTGTGTGTATAATGATGATCAATATGGAGATGAATGAGAGAGTTAAAAATCAGAATTTTTCTTCTCTTTTCACCCTTGTGTGTGCCGTGAGATCTAGGAGGAAATTAGGGATTTTTCTCCTTATATTACTACCTACTCTAACCGAGTAAATCAAGAGGAAAGAAGGAAAAAAATAATCTTGTTTCCTTATTTCTCTCAACCTATATTAGGTAGTTATTATCTCATTTAATATGTACATAATGTAATATATATTCTGATTATCACTAGTAATGGACCGTCACATAAACCGAGTAATGCCGGACCAATACACTATAATAATTTCGTGTAATACATATCCGCCAACTTAAATATAACAGTTTACATTTAGTTTAGACCAACATTATATACATGGATTAAATATAACATTTTATATTCAATTACCAGCTAACATTATTTAATCGTTATTAAATAATCGTATCATCATCACATTGACTAACCTTTTAGTCAAATACATCGACTAACCTTTTAGTCATTTAATAAGGCATCAATATGATTATTTTCTCAAATAATCACATCTCTCAAACACATCCTTTAGGTGTGACTTTTAGGGATCAGTTGATCACCGCCATCTGTATGACAATAACGTCAAACTTATCTAGCAAGCCAACCGTTATCGACAAACGTTAATCAACTAATTATAATACAAAGTATACCCTGTGAACCTTAGCTATTATCACACTAACTGTGGAGGACACTAGCTCCAACAATCTCCCACTTGTCCTTACAAGTGTATGTGCGATAACCGATTCTCATATCCTTAAATTTCTCCCACTCAATGTAAAACAATTTGCAAAGTCCGCATTCACAAAGGTCGTATTTTACAAGTGATCAGTATCAAGAGTGGTTTTCCTGACTAGATAGTAACTCAACTGATAAACGAATCATTATTCGAGCATGGCCATGCATTTTAGTTACTAATCCTCGAGTGGCCCTGAGAAATAACAAAACCTGATAAAGGGTTGGATATTTTCCTCAACTCGAATCCTGCAGATGTAAGCACAGTATGAAATGACCCAGTAAAAATCTGCTTGGCCTCCTGTTACGGTCGACCGTGAGAAAGAAACCAAAGTCACCCAAAATCTGCCTTAATCTCAAGAGACAGTTGATAGTCAAAAGAATCGACTCTAGGAACACTATGGACGTCCTATCCACGACCTGGCACCGAATGTTGTTAAGCATTTAGGACTCCATAACGTCGTCACGAATTACAATGTCCTACGAGGTATCCTTATAACTCGTATTTGTGATCGATCAGTCAACAGTTTGACTTATGGCTCGTTGAACCCACCATCAATCGACTTAACAATATAATAGCCAGCGTTATCAGCTCATGTAGGCAATTACGGACCAAAACACATATAATGTTATTCCGTTCACTTTGTGGTGTTCAATGTTGTCCATACAATCCACATGAAAAAAAAATATGAAAAAAATACGATGAAGTTATTATTAGTATATGAAAAAGATGTATCTAATTCATACATACAGCAAATACAACTCAGGAACACGTTTAATTCCCATGGAAGTAACGTGCCCTACATGCTTATCATGTCTTAACGGTTTAGTGAGAGGATCTGCTATGTTATCATCCGTAGCAATCTTGTCTATCACTCTCTCCTTTTTCTCCACGTAATCTCTGATCATGTGAGCCTTCCAAAGTACATGTCTAGATTTGTTGCTAGACTTAGGCTCCTTAGCCTGGAAGATGGCACCTCTATTATCACAATAGATGGTGATCGGGTCATTCGAACTAGGAACTATGGCAAGTCCTTGTAAGAATTGACGCATCCATATAGCTTCCTTTGCAGCCTCTGAAGCGGCATAATACTCAGACTCAGTCATAGAATCTGCTATAACACTCTGCTTGGAGCTTTTCTAGCTGACCGCAGCGCCATTAAGAGTAAATACGAATCCAGACTGAGATTTCGAGTCATCCTGATCCGTTTGGAAGCTAGCATCTGCGTAACCGGTTGCGCAAAGCTCAGTCTCTCCACCATAAGTCAATACCCAATCCTTCGTTCTCCGTAGGTATTTAAGGATGTTTTTAACAGCCATCCAGTGTGTTTCACCTGGATTGCCTTGGTACCGACTGGTCATACTCAAAGCATATGCCACGTCTGGACGTGTGCATATCATGGCATACATGATCGATCCTATAGCTGACGCATAAGGAATTCGACTCATGCGCTCGACCTCTTCAGATGTCTTGGGTGCCTGAGCTTTACTCAAATGCATCCCAGACGTCATTGGAAGATACCCCTTCTTGGAGTTGGTCATGCTGAACCTTTTCAAGAATCTTATCTATATAAGACTCCTGACTGAGTGATAACATCCGTCGTGATCTATCTCTGTAGATACGGATTCCCAATATGCGCTGTGCCTCGCCCAGATCTTTCATCTGGAAATGGTTCTTTAACCATACCTTAACCGAAGATAAGAGAGGAATATCATTCCCTATCAAGAGTATGTCATCGACATACAATATCAAGAAAACGATTTTACTCCCACTCGACTTGACATATAAGCATGGTTCCTCAACCGATCGAGTGAAACCATTTGCTTTTATGACTTGGTCGAAACGATGATTCCAACTCCGAGAAGCTTGCTTAAGTCCATAAATGGAACGCTTAAGCTTGCACACTTTCTTAGGATTTTTAGGGTCAATGAAACCTTCGGGTTGTACCATGTACAACTCCTCCTCCAAATAACCGTTTAAGAAGGCGGTTTTCACGTCCATCTGCCAAATTTCATAGTCATGAAAAGCGGCAATCGCTAAGATTATCCGAATGGAACGCAACATGACTACGGGTGCAAAAATTTCATCATAATGCAATCCTTGCACTTGAGTGAAACCTTTTGCTACTAGTCGTGCCTTATAGGTGTCTGGTTGTTCCTCTACGGAATGCTTTATCTTGTAAAGCCATTTGCACTGAAGAGGCCGAACCTTATCAGGCAAATCAACTAGATCCCATACGTCATTCTCATACATAGAGTCCATCTCGGATTGCATGGCCTCAAGCCATAGTTTTGAGTCGGAACAGGTCATGGGTCCTTTATAGGTAGCGGTTTCGTTACTCTCTAGGAGCAAAACATCGTCTCTCTCGTTCTCCTCGACCATACCAATGTATCTGTCTGGAGGTATGGAGACTCTACCGGACCTTCTAGGTTCCTCAGGAATATTAACCGCAACAGAAGATGAAGGAACATCTTCCTCCATCGGTTGCTCGGTTGTTGGTTCTTGAATCTACGACAGATCGAAGGTTCTATTACTCGTCTCGTTCTCGAGAAATTCTTTCTCTAGAAACTTCGCACTAGCCGCAACAAAAACACGTTGTTCGGTAGGCGAATAAAAGTAATGACCAAACATTCCTTTTGGATAACCAATAAAGTATGTCTTGACCGATCGCGGGCCGAGCTTATCCTCGTGTCTCCACTTGACATAAGCCTCGCAGCCCCAAACCCGAATAAAGGACAAGTTAGGGACTGTTCCCTTCCACATTTCAAATGGAGTTTTGTCAACAGCTTTAGACGGACTTCGGTTAAGTATAAGAGCAGCTGACAAAAGAGCATAGCCCCACAATGAATCAGGCACTACCGTGTGACTCATCATGGATCGAACCATATCAAGTAATGTTCGATTTCTCCGTTCGGACACACCATTTAATTGAGGTGTTCCAGGTTGAGTTATCTGTAGTACAACACCACAGTTTTTAAGGTGTTGATCAAACTCATTCGAAAGATATTCGCCACCACGATCTCAACGTAGTGCTTTAATCTTTCTACCCAGCTTGTTTTCAACCTTATTCTGGTATTCCTTGAACTTATCAAAGGACTCACTTTTGTGCTTCATTAAGTAGACATATCCATATCTACTCAAATCGTCCGTGAAAGTGATAAAATATTTATAGCCATCTCTAGCGTTGATTGACATAGGTCCACACACATCAGTATGTATGAGTCCTAATAGGTCAGTAGCGCGCATTCCAACACCTTTGAAGGAAATTCGAGTCATTTTGCCTATGAGACATGATTCACACGTGCCAAATGATGCATAGTCAAATGGGGAGATAGTCCCATTGTCAATGAGCTTCTTCACGCGTTTTTTCATTTATGTGTCCCATACGGCAATGCCATAGATAGGTTTGATCTTTGTCACCAACCTTTACCTTTTTATTACTCACATGCAATATATCTGTGGTTTGATCTAAAACATAAATCACATTCTGGAAATTGCTTTACCATAAATAATTCGTAAAAGAGAAAATACAGGCTTATTTATTCCTTATTACAAACGAAAAACCGTCCTTATCGAGTACGGAACAGAAATAATGTTTTAGATAAAAGGGGCACCAGTAGTAAACAGTTATTTAAAAATAACTAAAATTCCACTCG
>JAIUZE010037622.1:0-17532 GCA_022085475.1 Heliosperma pusillum | reverse complement strand
ACTATGATTCTATTACTATAAATACTCCTTCTCATATTAATTGTAAAACACACGAAATACACACAAGAACATCACGGCACATCTACTATTAGTGTTGATTTTCCAAAATCTTTTTAAAGCAAACCTTTGAGCAAATATTTATTATTTTTAGAGTTTGTTTTTCAAAAGAGTCGTGCATCAATTATTATCAATCGCTTGAGTGAAATACGTTATTGGATAATAGTACATCATTATAAGCTTACAATTCTTTAACGGGAATCTGTGCGAGTTATATTGTACTTTCTTATTACCGTAAGATAGTACAGAGTATTTAGCGATACTCACCTTGAGTTATAATCATAGTGTTGATTATACGAGTGGGTTGATAATTTTTGTAATCCGTGGAAAGGTACTAAGAATTATTAATCGAGAATAGTGGACGTAAGTTTCAACGTGTGAAACTGAACCACTTCAAAAATCGTGTGCCTCTCTCTTATCTCTTTACTTTTCGTTATTTCGTTACTTGCGCTTACTTTGATTAATTAATTAGTTGATTTTAATTCATAGATCAAATAATTAATTCAAATCTCATATAAAATCGAAAAAGTGGGCTAGTTTTTACTATTCAATTTCACACCCTCTTTCGTATTCGATCAATAGACTCTACAATTCGTATCAGAGCCTCGTGCTCTTGATTGCCTTACAACAAGGAGTCTGATCCGTTTTATCCTTTTATTTTTATTTATTTTCTGCTGCATTTAATTTTATTTTAATGGATTCCAAACATCTGAAGTGTCCCGTATTCGATGGGAAGAACTACAGTTTATGGAAAAATATGATGACCCATTTCATAAAGGGTAACGATTGGGAGTGTTGGCTAATCATTAAGAATGGCCCTAATAAGATCATGCTTGGATCTGTTAATGGCACTTGCGTCGAAAAGAAAGAAGATGACTATGTTGAGGCAGATTATAAGAAAGCTGAGAAAAATTCAAAGGCTATAAGTCTGTTGCAAAACGGCATGACTCATACTGAATTTGATCGTTTCTCATCTAGTTCTACTGCCAAGGAAATATGGGATGGTCTAGAGTTAGCATATGAGGGGACAACTGTTGTCAAAAAGCAACGTATTGCACTACTAATGCGAAAGTACGAATTGTTCTCTATGGAACACAATGAATCGCTTGACAGTATGTCCACTCGCTTCTCTAGTATCATTAATGAATTGAAAAATCTTGGAAAAACTTTTGACTCCGAGGAAATTGCCAGGAAGATCCTTAGAAGTCTATCTAAACGATGGAGACCTAAGGTGACGGTAATTGAGGAATTTAAAGATCTATCTGACCTGTCTTATCAAGAGCTACTCAGAACCCTAATGGCTCACGAGATTACTCTTGATAAGGATGAGGCAAACGATAGTAACAGTAAGAAAGTGGCTTTACAAGCTGAATCTAGTGAAAGAGAAGATTCGGATCTTGAAGATGAAACAGTGTTATTTGCTAGACGTTTTAAGAAAAAATTCTTTAATAAACCACAAGGGAAAACGTTTAACAATAACACTAACAAATCTTACAAGAAGCCAATTGAGTCAAGAGGGTCTCTCTCAAGTCGTGGTTGCTTCAAATGTGGGGAAAACGATCACATGATCAAGGATTTCCCTACATGGAAGAAAATCAAAGACAAAAATCAACGAGACAAAACCAAGAAGGAATTCAAGCAAGTCATGATGGCTTATTGCTAGGGAGATATTGACACAGAGGATGACGAGTCAGAGGAAGAAGAAGTCGCCAACTTGTGTCTAAGCAACGTCAGTCTTGACCTAATTTCAGACAGTGACAATGAAGGCGAATCCGAGATGTGTCTTGTTGGCAACTCAGATTCAGAAGATGATGAAGAGGTTAGTCATCTTGAACTTAAAAAGCAAGTTAAGAATTTATCTAAGAAGTCTTTAGTTAAGTATTTTGAAGAAGTCTTAGATCATTATCATGAACAGAGTCTTGAATTAAAAGATCTTAAAGAACAAATCCTTGACATTGCTGAGGAAAACCAACTTCTAAAGGCCAAAGCGAAAAAGCTTAAGTCTAAAGTTATGGCAACTTCAGCTATAACTTCAGACACGAAAAATGTTGAGAAAGAAGCTCTTGAGTCTAAAGTTATAGCTAATGAAGCTATAATCTCAGAGTTAAAGCTCAACATTAAGCATCTTCAAGCCAAAGTTATAGCTAGTGAAGCTATAACTTTAGAATTGAAGAAAGTCAATGAGCTCTTACAATCTGAAGCTAAGGCAAAGGAAGTTGCTATCATTGATCACAAGAAAGAAAACTCTTTTCTTTCTCAGCAATTGAAGGATTTAAAGGCTGAATTCTCCCAAGCCAAAAATCAACACAATGAGGAGAAATTTATCTTGAACAAACGTTTTAACGATTTTCGTGAAAACTTTAAAAAGAAAAATCCCTCCAAAGACTCGAATGTAGACCATTCGTTTTGTGAAAAATAAATTCAGTCTTTGAAGGAGTTGCTCTTGCATGCACGAAAGTTTCACGATAAATGGGAAGGAAGTCAGAAGGTCTTAGACTTCCTTACTGAACAGTCTAACAATAACATGAAGATGGGTCTAGGTCATGAATGTTATAGTCGTAGAGACCATGATAAGTGCAAATCCACTCCTTCTGACCGTGATTTCAGAAGAAGGAAGTATGCCAATCTTTCAGAATATCTGATTTGCAATTATTGTGGACACAACGGCCATGTTAAAGATAATTGTGTTAATTATGTCAATGACAACAAAAATCAAACTAATTTTGTTAAAGAACATGACGTGTCTAGTGTTAATGAGTCTGAACATGTACCTCAACGTGATGAGGTTAGAAATAATGAGTTCAGGTGGTTTTTTGACATAGCTTTCGATTACACATCTGTACCTTCAAAATCTAAACCTTATGTGAATCAGAAGCAGTCATTTAAACCTAATGTGTGTCGCAACAATAAAAAACATTATAATAAACCTAGCAAACCCCATCCTAAGCAGAAAAGAATCGTTAGACAAGTATGGGTTGGGAAGGATCAAATACATAGAGTCACTAACCACAAAGGACCCAACTTAGCGTGGGTACCTAAAAGCTGTATTTGATTCTCTTGCAGATAATAGTGAAAGAAAATAATCTATGGTATCTCGAAAGTGGATGCTCGAGACACATGACCGGAAACAAGAATCTTTTTCTTTCACTAGAGCCCTTCAACGGTGGCAAGGTCACCTTTGGAGACTACAAGAAGGGCAATATAATCGGTGTAGGTAAGATTGGTATATCTTCTTCACATGCTATTAATAATGTATATCTGGTAGATGACCTTAAGCATAACTTGCTAAGTATCTCTCAATTATGTGACAAAGAAAATAAAGTCGTTTTTCATTCAAATGTTTATCGCATCATAATTGAAGGTACTAGTACTGTTATCTTAGAAGGCTTATGTAAGAGGAACGTGTATATGATTGATTTAAACAAAGTCACTACAAGTTCCTTTACGTGCATAAAAGTCACTGTGGATGATTCATGCTTGTGGCACAAGAGGTTTGCACACATCAGTCCAACAATTTTAAAGAAACTCAAATTGTGGGATTTAGTTGAGGGTCTACCCTCAATCAAATTCGAACAAGAGAAGATGTGTGACTCATGTGCCCGTTGTAAACAAGTTAGATCTTCATTCAAACCGAAACGAGTAGTAAGTACAGAGCGTCCACTTGAGTTGGTACACATGGATCTATGTGGACCTATGAAAGTTAGAAGCAGCGGTGGATCAAGGTACGTATTCGTCCTAGTCGACGACTACTCCAGGTATGTATGGCCTATCTTTCTATTTACTAAAGATGAAACTTTCGATGAGTTTGTGGTACTAATGAAGCTCGCCCAAAACAAGTATGATAAAAAATTAGTTTCCATTCGTACGGATCATGGCACCGAATTTGATAATCAAGCTTTTATAGAATATTGTAGGGAGAATGGTGTAGGACATAACTTTTATGCACCACGAACCCCACAACAAAACGGTGTCGTGGAACGTATGAATAGAACATTAGAGGACATGGCCCGCACTATGCTTTTGTGTAGTGGCCTTCCTAAGAACTTCTGGGCAGAAGCCATTAGTACTGCATGCTATGTGCACAATAGAGCTATGATTAGACCTATTCTCAAAAAGACTCCCTATGAACTTTTAAGAGGGAGAAAACCCAATCTAGCTCACCTTCGTTGCTTCGGGAGTAAGTGTTTTGTCCATAATAATGGAAAAAGTAATTTGAGCAAATTTGATCAACGAAGTGACGAAGCTGTGTTTGTTGGCTATTCTAATCATAGTAAAGCTTTTAAAGTTTTTAACAAAAGAACCTTGTGCATAGAAGAAAGTGTTCATGTTGTATTTGATGAAGATAATGTGCCTGAGCAAGTTGAACAGAATGAAGAAGAAGACATGAATGATCCAGACTTTCGCCTCTCAAGGGAAGACGAGCCAGATAATAATGAAGAAGTTATTGAAGGAATCAATGATGAACTTGATAAATCCGCAAATGACATTGAACAGAGAACTGAGACAATTGTTGATGATACGAATGTCTCTTCTCAAAACAAGGAAAAGGAAACTGAAGTTATAGCTGATGATGCTATAACTTTGAACCAGGATCAAGATGGTGTAACTGAATTTGTACCAACTTCAGCTATAACCCCAGAGTCCAACTCAGGGGGAACCAAGCTTGATTCTGAATCATTTGAGGAAAGTGATAGTTCATCAGATGATGATGAGCCTAGGAACTCTAAGAAATGGAAATATAAGAGTTCTCATCCTATGGATTCTATCCTAGGAAGTTTGAACAAGGGAGTTCAAACAAGACGAACTTTAAATAACTTTTGTTCATTCTATTCCTTTATGTCTACCATAGAAACTACCAACATCAAAGAAGCACTTGCAGAATCCGACTGGATTGTAGCAATGCAAGAGGAGCTTCAACATTTCGAACGCAATAAGGTTTGGCACCTTGTGCCACGACCTCCTAATCGAACTGTGATTTGTACTCGATGGGTATTCAGAAATAAATTGGATGATTCAGGAGTTATAGTTCGTAACAAGGCTCGATTGGTCGTTCAAGGTTATAATCAACAAGAAGGGATTGATTATGACGAGACATTCGCTCAAGTAGCAAGACTTGAAGCTATTCGCTTGCTCATCGCCTTCGCAACTCATAAAGGAATGAAATTATTCCAAATGGACGTTAAGAATGCATTTCTTAACGGTTATTTGGAAGAAGAGGTTTTTGTTGAACAACCTCCTGGATTTTTGAATAGCAAGTTTCAAAACCATGTTTTTAAACTCGATAAAGCTTTATATGGTTTGAAACAAGCGCCTAGGGCTTGGTACGACAGATTGTCAAAATTTTTATTACAAAATAATTTTAAAAGAGGATCTGTCGACAAAACCCTATTTCTAAAATCCGAGGGTTCTGATTTACTTGTTGCTCAAATTTATGTAGACGATATTATTTTTGGTTCTACTAACAATAAATTGTGCAAGTATTTTTCAGATCTTATGACCTCAGAATTTGAACTGAGCATGATGGGAGAATTGAAATTCTTCCTAGGACTGCAGATTCAACAAACCAAAGAAGGCATAAAGATTCACCAACAAAAATATGTCAAGGAGCTAATCAAAAAATTTGGTATGGAAAACGCTCATCCAATGGACACGCCTATGGTAACTGACAAAAAGTTGACCTTAGACGAAAATGGTAAGTCCGTAGACGAGACTACATATCGAGGTATGATTGGTTCTTTATTATATTTAACTGCAAGTAGACCTGACATTATGTTCAGCGTATGTGTCTGTGCTAGATTTTAATCATGTCCTAAGGAATCACATATGATTGCAGTTAAACGTATCTTGAGATATTTAATTGGTACATCTAATTTATATTTGTGGTATCCACTTGAGTGTAATTTCGATCTAGTAGGATATTCAGATGCAGATTATGCAGGATGTTCCTTAGATAGAAAAAGTAACTCTGGATTTGCTACGTTTGTTGGACCTTGCATAATTACTTGGGGCTCAAAGAAGCAAAATTCGGTTGCGTTGTCTACTGCAGAAGCCGAATATATCGCTGCAGGACTGGTATGTTCTCAACTACTATGGTTAACACAACAACTATGTGATTACGGTGTTAATGTTGGTTGTATGCCTGTTTTCTGTGATAATACGAGTGCTATTATTATTTCTAAGAACCCAGCTCAGCATTCTCGTACTAAGCATATAGACATTAGACATCATTTCTTGCGTGACCATGTAGAAAAGGGCAACATTAAACTCGAATTTTGTAGTACTGAAAATCAATGGGCTGACATTTTAACAAAGGCGTTAGCGAGAAGACGTTTTGAGATTTTGCGGTTGGAACTTGGTTTAATCGGTAGCAATTAAATTCATCTTATTTATTTTGTGAACCTGCGTGACTGGCTAGATTAAGACGAGATTATATGACTGTGTCCGCATATTTCATTGCTAGTATATTTGTGTTTAATATAATATATTTTACGTGAGTATCTTGCATATTTAGTGTTTTATGGAAATTGAATTATAAACCACATATTTGCCAAAAACCTATCTTATTCACTTTCCAAAATTGAGCCAAAATTCTACCCATGTATTTCATGTTAGTCGAAATTACCAAACAAAAATCACCTTACCATATCTTCTTATTTACCAAATTCTATCCTTAGCATATCCCCAAAATTAATTACCTAAGATTCCTTTTCCTACCCAAATTCAAAAACAAAAAAAAAAAAAGGAAAAAGAGGAAGAGTAGGACGGCACCTCACGTGCACTCCTACAAAAACACAAACACCTTGTATGTCGACCAATCCATCACTACAACGCACCCAACTATTACCCAAACTCCAAAACCCAAACCGAGTCGGGTTCGGTGCTTGAACGTACAAAAAGGCGTCGATTAATAAAAAAAAAAAAAAGGTACAAGAGGGTGTTAGTGAAGAAAAAAAAAAATGGTGCGGTTGTTATGAACCCGAGAGTGGCTGATTTTTCGGGGCTTGAATCGAAATTGGATGTGTTTATGGGAAAAGTAATGGAGCGCCTTGATGCGCAAGATAAGAAAATTGATGCGGTTGTTGAAAAAAAATTGTAAAAACCGTGGCTATGGGGAACACTAGCTCTACCCGTGACCATGTCGGTTCGGGTGTGAGTAGTGAGTTGAGGTCTTGGATGACGGGTGTGAATGATTGCCTAGCAAAATTGGAGAGGAACGTTGTCGATAGTCGACAAGAGATGTATAGGCAAAGGGATCAGATGCAATTTTTGGTGAGCCAAGGAGGTTCATTGGTTAAAAGTGGTACGGAAATGCGTGAGGGGATGCATACTATCTTTGATGCGACGGAGGCTCTTTCCTTGAAAGTTCGAAACTTTGATGTATGCCTTACCGCACAAGCTAATCACGTGAAGTCATGCCTTGATCGCCTTACCACTCTCGAGTACCGCACCCGACCCGACGTTGACCCTAACAAAATCCGCCAACCCAACATGCCTTGATCTTCTTACCTTTGTTTGTTCGTTTCTTGAACTACTTCACCATTCGACCCATTTTGGCTTGTTAAACTTCATCCTATTCGGCCCAAATGGCAACTAACAATATTATTGTGGCTTGTAGTTTTAATTAACATTTGACATTTGATTTTGCTTGTTATATATCGTTTAATATTGCGTATTTTGCATATCTATTTCTTGCCTTGGAGTGTGTTATTCTTAGAGCAGGCAAGTCTGACCCGACCCGAGTGACCCGACCCGAAACCCGAGCAAAACCGACCCGACCCGACCCGAGAATACTGCAACCCGAAACCGACCCGACCCGACCCGATGACGACCCGTAACCCGTTGACGACCCGAAAATCAGTGACCCGAACCCGACCAGAACCCGACCCGACATTGACCCGACCCGATATTGACCCGATTAAATTGACGCTCTGACAATTATTAACCTTAATAATGATCAAAATGAAAGTGATTTATTGTTTAAATTGATATGTTTGACTTAATACTGAATTAATTAAACCAAATAATAATTTAAAACTAGATTTAATGGAAAAATATTGAAATATTGCGAAAAAATAACCGGACCCGATTACGATCCGACCCAAACCCGACCCGACCCGATGTATCATTTGACCCGAAAATGACCCGACCCGATAACGACCCGAACCCGACCCGACCCGACCCGAAAAGGTTGTCTGACCCGATACGACCCGAACCCGATACGACCCGAACCCGACATGACCCGACCCGAACCTGACCCGACTGACCCGATTGCCACCCCTAGTTATTCTAGTCATTTTATATCCTTGTTCTTGTCTTTTCAATGATGCCAATAGGGGGAATAAATGATATGATTTGAGTCTTTGCTTAAGCTTGCTCCTTGTCAAGACTCGTTATCTCTTAAAGTCTTTCGAGTTATAACTTTGGCTAAGTTGTTATGTTCTTGCGATCAAAGTTGCTATAACTTTGGAGTGCTTTGTTGATGGGGAACCATACTTAGTTACTATGTTAAGAGGAAATCATAAGAGACTTGTCATCATCAAAAAGGGGGAATTTGTTGGACCTATTTTATAGTTTTGATAATGACATGTATATACTTGATAATGTTCTTTAATCGATATACTATATGCATGTAATTGTGTGCTTTAGTCTTATCATAGCTAACAACAATTACAAGAAAGAAGATCAAAGTTATAGGACCTTAAGGCATAACTTTGAAGATTTATGTGAGACAAAGTTATAGGAACTTGAGGTATAACTTTGGAAGTTTGTATGCAAAGTTATAGCTACCTTGGTTATAACATTGAAGAAACAATTCAAGCAAGATCTACTTCAAATAACACAAGACTCAAGATGGAGGGTCTTTGTGATCAAGATGAAGAGATGATACGTATACTGAAAATCTTTGTGAAGATTACATAGTATAGGTCATCATTCGGTAACTATTTCATAAGAGTGATTTTATGTTTGTAAAGTTATGACTCACTTATAACTTTACATACTAAAGTTCAAAGTTATAGATGATAAAAGTTGATGCATGATTTTGGAAATAAATCTTTTAAATGTTTTCAAAAAGATAGAGAGTATTTTTATATTTATCAAAACGTTTTAATAGATAATGTATTTGTGAGATTCTATTGGTTAGTAATACAACTTATGGGTTGTCATGCTACCTAGGGTTTCTAATACATTATATCTCAATTTGTTGTTAACCTAAAGAGCCCACCTAGTGGTTGTGCCACCTAGGGTTTCTTGAAACCTAAGGATTGTGCCTCCTAGGGTTGCGTGCTCCTAGGGTTTAGTGAGATGAGGATTTCGGCCATCATAGGCACGTTTCCTTTTTTTACCTTAACCCAGGATTCTAATAATATCTTTACAATAATATTTTGAGATATTAAAGATAAATATCTTTCTAAAAGATAAACCAATAATATTTTGAGATATTAAAGATAAATATCTTCCTTAAAGATAAACTTAGGGTTTTAGATTTTATATCTCGTATGCTTCCACTATAAATACTCCTTCCATCTCGATCATTCACAACGACTTTTACACAATTGAGAGAATTTTATAAATTGATTTTAAAGTAAACTTTGAGCGAAATATTTATTATTTTTAGTTTTTGTTTTTGTTTTTCGAAAAAGTCGTGCATCATTATTATCAATCGCTCACTTGAAATACGTTATTGGATAATAGTACATCACATAATCTTACTTATTCTTTAACGAGAATCCTTGTGAGTTATATTGTACTTTCTTATTAGCGTAAGATAGTATAGAGTATTTAGCGATACTCACCTTGAGTTATAATCATAGTTGATTATACAAGTGGGTTGATAATTTTTGTAATCCGGAGAAAGGTACTAAAGACTATTAATCGAGAATAGTGGACTTAGGTTTCGACTTGTGAAACTGAACCACTTCAAAAATCACGTGTGTCTCTCTTCTTTTCGTTATTTCATTACTTTAATTTACTCTGATTAATTAATTAGTTGATTTTAATCTATAGAATCAAATAATTAATTACATATCATATAAATCGAAAAAGTGGGGCTAGTTTTAAATACTCAATTCACTCCCCCCCCCCCCTCTTTCGTATTCGATCAATAGACTCTACAGAAACGCTTTTAGGGAGCGTTAAAGGCAGGCAAAATGAGATGAAAAGGGGTGAAAAATGAGGGTGAAATGACACTATATCAAATCTCCCAAAACCAAATCCTTACTCGTCCCGAGTAATGACGAACAAAGTCAAGACCCTTATTTAACTACGCTAAACCTAACTGATACAAGGCAATTAATGAGTCTTCCTCCGTCCCTTCAACTCACAACAAAGTATCCATGAGGTATGATACCTTCTTGCAAGGCAAGTGGGGTCTTGCCAAAATTCGGATGCATTCTAGACTATAAAGCACACAAAACATATAAGAATGCATCTACAAAAGCAAGTGGCAACATGCCTCATCCATGTGCCGGGATTCATCAATATGGAAATAATTCAAGCATGCAAATTCCTATGTAATTACTAGTTTTACAAAAAACTAGGCCCAGAAGGATAGAAATGAATCACCTCCTTATTTTGTAAAATTAGTATATTCGTTCATTTTCACTAGAAAGCTTTGTCAAGGGTGATAAGGCGGGATAGAAAGTGAGGGCCCCATGGTGTTAGAAGACACTGTAGGATCGGAATTCCGCCTCTCACCTAAGTGAAAGGAAAGGTCGTCCCCTCTTAGCCATGTAACGTAGGAGTAATCATCAAAAAGGTAAGGAAATGAGATGTTTGAGTTTTTTTTTTTGTATGTGTGTTTTTGTGATTTCTTTTTCTTTGTTTTGTTTTTGTTTTTGTTTTGTTTTTGATTTTTGCTTGATTTGGGTGCCTTTTTGGGAGCAAGATAGCCTAACAAAAGGTGTGCGGCGGAGACCAACGATAGGCAAATCCTCGTCGTAGCGACATCGAGAGCGACCACATATGTAGTGAGGGTGCTCTAGAAGAACCTAGAAGTCTCCATATGCACTCCCTAAGCTAGGACTAAGGCAAAGATGTGCAAAATTTCAAGCTTTTCTTTTCATTTGTGTTTGAACTGAATTTTGGACTTGTGATGGAAACATTTCCTTTTTGTCAAATATAGTGAAATGTGATGATTGGACAATTAAATGACCTCGAGAGTCACCTAGGAAAGCGTTCACCAAGGAATTTTTACACCATGGGATGGTCAAGATGGTAAATGCAAGCCCTTGACTAGGCTCTAGGAAACGGTGCGAAACATTACACTAAAAATACACATTAAAGGGTGTTTCAAAATCTGTTTTAAAAGGTAAAGTGCTAAGCAAAGAAAGTATCTACAAAGGCCTATCCAAGCTTTTTCAATTTCCAAATTAGGCATTTCAAAAAGTTCTCCTAAATGCAACTATATGCCATGATCTAGAAGTAAGCAATATATATATATACAAACTAATGCAAATGCTCGAATGAACTACGTGACAATTAATCTAATGATACCCCCTAACAGCACATAAGTCACACAACCGCCAATTCATCAAGATCCACATCGCAATTGAAAGTGTGACAACCCTCGCGAATGCGGAAATAAAACATAACAAGCATGTGATTTATGAAGCGGAAAATACGGTATTTTAAAAACATCTTTTTACATGGAAGATAGAAATACGAGGAATGTCAGTAATTACAAACCAAATATAAAATACTACAAGAGACGTAGTCTCTCAAAATGTTAACAAAAGACAAAGTTATTTAGCATCTAGCTAATGAACATCTAGAGGTGTTTCATCCAGGGACAACGCCCGCTAGCTCACACCCGAACCCAAAATACCACAAGCAAAAAGCCATCCTAACAAGCAACCTGTTCATCCATGAAAAACATGAACGCCACAGTCAGTGGGGAGTAACTCCGGGTTCTCCCAGCCATATCACATTGAACGTACATAAAAGGAAATACAAAAGTAGAAGCATGCATATATAGATATACATGTGAAATACGATAAGGATAGATAGGCAATTTCAATATATAATGACAAGAGCATATGAAGTACAATCCGTAACCATCATGCTATAGATAGACTCGGGGAAGACACTCTTAGGCAACCATACACTCTCACTAGGGCTTGCATCTCACCGTTAGCGGCGTAAGTTTGATAAGATTGAGACTCGACAAACAAACCATGTCAAGTCATCCAAATATCACAAATAATCAATCATATAATCATCCATTCAAACGTACAATACGTTGACGACATCTCTCACGGTAAATGACACGCACTAGCACCGTGTAAATGGCAAGAATGATTAAAATCGCATCCACGGGATAAACATTTCCCTGAACGCATACACGATAACATTTCGTATATGTAGACTAATTTCCTCCTGGTAGGACGACGATATAAATACCCGGTCCTAGTCTAAACCTGGCCAGACTCTCGGAATAAGCATGTTCTGATTCGACAAGCGATGACATTTCGCATCCAAGACTCGGTCAATCATAGAAGCCGAGTACCCCAAATTCGGTCGACATTCACGAAAGAGGCGGAAAAGAGCACAAGCATCATAACAAGCGGTACGCTACATGCAATGACACCACCTCGCAAGTATACAACATTTGACGGCCGGGTCGATCAACGCAAAGCGTTCGCCTTCCAACAACGTCGTCGTATGCCCACTAACACATGCAATTAAGTAGTAAGGATACATCCCCATTCCGACATTCCAGCCTTACGAACGTGGAGGTAGCCAAGGGAATGAGAGTAAAAAGCACATAGAAAATTAGTGCTCAAACCGTAACATTTGTAAAAACCGACTCAAAGTGGGACATACCAAAAACCGTCACAAAACATGCGAATAGGGAATTATATAAATTTAACTATGATAAAAATGAATCAATACATGATAAATAAGCATTAGAACAAGTTTATGAAGCATAATAAATAAGAAACATAGATCTCCTCTCGAAACAACATGTTTGGAAACCAACTAAAATAAGGGTCCACTTCAAACGGTCATAACTAGAGTTCTAGACATTCAAATGCAGAAATTCTAAGTGGAGGTGATATCTTATCCTCTTACGGTTCCAACGGTAGGTTACAAGCCCAAAACTAGCAAGTAACGAAGGAGATATGATCATTTTACGAAAAGGAGTTAGTGCAGTGAAACTGCAGTCGTCACGACCGTGACTTGTATGTCACGCTCGTGACATGAGTTTCACGACCGTGACTTACATTTCACGCTCGTGAAATGTCTGTTAGGCAAGGGTATTTGGTCAGCCTCTCATTTCACGCTCGTGACATGAGTTTCACGACCGTGACTTGGGTCAAGACATCTCCATTTTGTTCTAAACTCAACCATGGCTTCCCCAAAATAGATCCACACACAAGTTTAACAACGACGAGTGATTCAAACCAACAACATATGCACGAAATCATCACTTCAACACTTATGAATATTAACCAACTTCAATTATCATCATCCATCATCAATTCTCATTATCAATTACCAACTAACAACAACTATCATCAACAACCCAATTCCTATGATTACTAATCTTATTCTAAGTACGATTACTAACATAGAAAACACATTAAAAACACGTAAATGATATCGAGTAACCCTTCACCGTTACCTTTATGCGTCTTTAAACGATTTCTAAGCCTTTCTCCACTACATAGTAATCTTTGTCGGGGTCTAGAAAGTCTCCACCTAAACAAAGACGACAAAAGATGAATATAATTCACCTTTGAGAAAGACGGATAAATTGAAAAGCGAGAAAGACGGTAATTTTATTACCAATACGGATAGAGGAAGATGAGAGGGAAGGAATAAGACGAACCTTAGTGAATTTAAGCGAGTCACGAAGGAGTAGCGATGATTCTAAGATGGATCAAATATGGAGGCTAGGGATTTGGGGTTTCTTGGTGAGGAAGAAGAAGATGTTGAGTTGTGAGGGAAATTAGGTTATGAGGGAGTATATGAAGAGTAAGTGGAAAAAGTAAAGGAAAAGTCAATGACGTCTTTAGACGTGATTCACTTGAAATCTCGCGTAAAATCCAAATACGGACTCGGAAATTCTAAATTCGACACGGAAAATTTAATTCTAAACTAAAACTAAATTTCGCTGAAAAGTATCCGTAAAATATTTTTACTATAAAAATAGGGTACATTTGCGGGTGTTACAATCACCCACCTTTTAAAAAGTTTCGTCCTCGAAACTTGAGAGTAGAAAACAAAAGTATCAAGGACAAGAATCGGTTTTAAGAATTAACAAGAAAACTTTTACAAGGGAAACATTTATGAAACGAGTATCTTCTCGAAAACGGTTTAAGGAGAATTTTCATAAGTGTGAAACTTTACTTACGGATCTCAAGAGTGCCCGTCGCGAACGAGAACTCTAATTATCCAGATCAAATCAAAGTCGAAATAGTGAAATCAAAAATCAAACAAGTGTTAGTAAGTGCAGGACTAGTCACCAGACGTCTCCAATAACAAGTCCAAACATCCAACCAAACACAAAATCCAAATATAAAAGAGAAAGAAATCTATTTTCTCCAAAAAAAAAGGGTACACAAACCATCTTTTGACTTCTTTGAAACGTTAAACTAGAAATATAATATGGAAATTTGAAGGTTTTATCAAAGATAAAATCAAATAACAGTACATTACACGTACATAGAGCGACTCGCACAATTCACACACAATTCAGGGTAACAAAATATATACAAAACATGCAAAAACGAAACAAATTGAACTCTTTGGGATAGGAAGATCAAGATAAAGTCGGCAGGAAGATCTACAAGAATTCGACATTACTAACTCTATTAATAAACCAAATCCTCAAGAGAATGCAATTTACCCAATTTGCAACTCATCATTTTCAATCATCTGAAATCCTACAAAAATATTCCATAATCACGAGATTTCAAGCCAATAACCTAATTATTCAGATCCATTTAGTATCCACTAAAGTCCATCGGCACGGTAGACTCCACAACTAACAACCCACATGTAGGATTCATTACGTACTCTAATCTTCTTAGTTTCATCAAAACTCTTACTAGAAACCACCAACAAAATATTTATCTAGGAAAACATGATCGCTAACAACCACAAGTTAAAGGAGACTTACCATGAAAATCCTTGATTCAATTTACTTCAAACTCATTATCCTAAATTTACAATGAACTTTCTCATCCTCGAGAGTCAAAACACAATCCACGCAACAAAACATAATTATCTAAGATCCAACTAGCCTCATCCCAGATCTCACGACAAGGAAAAATCCACAATCCATTATCGATTATAATAATTCTTTAATACGCCATAACATCCTTAATTCGATCATTACTACGCTCGCAGCCTCAAATATAAATAGTCACATTAGCAAACTATGGTGGTTACTAATCCTCAAGATAAATGGGTTCAACATTCTAACTCTATAATCCATAACAACTGAGCACTCACTATCCAAAGCTTGCAACGACCATTTCTCAATCTCAAACTATGATTCCTTAAGAATAAAAGAGAATTACTAATCCAAACCACAAATGACCAATCACTTGGCAATCAGACAACCATTCAAATCATCTATTTCATCTAAAACTCAAAATGAATCGATTTTCATTTATGACAAAACTCCTCAAACTTTGGGTACCAACTCAATTACCCTAAAGCAAAGTCTCTTTTAGAATCCACCAATTAGAGACATCAAATTCCCAAATGATATCCCAAGCAACCGTTATAATACTCAACAACAACGAACTATTATCACGCTCAACTCGATTCCCAAAATAGCACTACACTAGCAAGCTCAATAAATGAAGCACCAAGAGAGGTACATACCACCAACAGATTCATCCTAAGGTTTAAATCCAATCCTATTCATGTTCAAAATCAACACGAAGCTAGCTAACAACCCCAGCTATCTCACCAGAGGAAAGACAATGTCACCATGAAACTGGAAACGATAGGAAATTTCAAGGGAAACACGAACGCGATAAGATTAGACGAAAATTAGAGGGACGCTAGAGGCAGGGAGCCAAAAGCTAGATATTGGATAGATATAGCCATGAAGATAGCCAGGCAAAGGAAAAGATAAGAGAAAACATTTTCCTAGGAATCAGGTTTAGTAGGAACTTGCATGAAAGGAAATGGAAAGGGATAATGGTACGAGTAAAAGTTTAAAGTTTAATCCACAAAATTTCTCCTTTCAGACTCAAGGTGATAGCAAAGCAACTCATCCCGATTACAAAGGTCTCTTACAAGGGATCATCGTACCACAAATCATCAAAGTAAGGTACACCTACATTTAACAAATCGATTACAACCCAATTCATATATCCCTTCATATAACACGGATTCCCAATTGCGGAATTGCACCTCAAGCATAGTAACATTCTCTCAACTCCAAAATTTGAAACACTCCCAAAGGTTTCAAAACCGAAGAACTAATAAGGAATTCTCCATACTAATCTCTTTTCAACTCCTATGGCCCACAAGATAGAACACCGAACAGAACGTCATTATCAACATCATAAGGCATCACCGACATAGCCAATCTAATCAGATTCCACTCATGACCATAATCCTTAAGTAACATGGTTTAATCAATCACGACGACTTACCACCTCAACCAAGTCTCCGATACTATGATATAAGATCATATTTTTAAATCCAAGAATTATAGCCAAGTAATTTTCCACCAAGCGTATACTCTAACACATTCACTAGAATCCACAAAAAGTCACTTAGTCTCAAAAGCATTTTACACCTCAAGGTATCATCCAAATATTCTCACTTAGAACAACTAGCTCCAATTTAGATATGATCCTCAAGACACTCTAATATTACTAAACTCCTAAGCTCAAAAGATTAAATCACTAATGGTTTAAGAAGTCCTAGCCAACTCATTCAACCTTACACCATCAAATACCATGAACTATCTACCCATTAGTCATGGCAAGCATCAAGCATTAAAATCATCAAACTTATCTTACTACCTTTCCTTAGAGATACAACCAATCATCAATATAGGGTGAATTTAGATCTACACCATTTTCCTCAAATCACAAATTTGTTCTAACAATCACTAATATTCCACAAAATCAAAGTTCTTCCGACCAAGTAAAATATACCACAGACCAATGGGTATGGCATCCACAAAAAATGTTACAAAGAGGAAGGTTGGTAAGGATACCAATGGTAAGATGGAGGAACTATCCAGAGTAATTTCCAAGAGGCAAACAAGATGGAAGAGAAAGAAGCACCTAGATAGAAGGAAGAGAGCATAATACATTAAAGACGAGAGAATTCATAGAGGAGGAAGAAATACACTTCAATTAGGCTTGTCAATCTTCAAATCTTTGGTAGAGGATACTTCTTCTAGGTAACACATTGATCCACCTTAAGACGGTAGATATAAATAAACAAAACACCACTCAACACAATCAACAAACGAGTTAGAACCTAACAAACATCAAG